>PVJI01015979.1:0-39539 GCA_004026765.1 Micronycteris hirsuta
CAGATCTCTGCCTGATCACTTGAATTTTTATTTGGCCTGGATATATTTGTTTTTTCATTCTCATCTTATTTTATTTTACTTTGTTCTTCATTAAATTGACTATGTTGGCCTTAAATCTAACCAGTGAAAATTTATTATATAGTTCAATAAAAAATTACACTTCAATAAAAATTGTGCTTCTTGAATTGTAAGAACTTATGCCCTCCTTTTGTTCTTTGTTTACCGAAGGAAATGCAACGTCCCCACAAGTACAAAGACCGTCTTTCATGGACTACTTCGATAAACAGGACTTCAAGAACAAGAGCCATGAAAACTGTAATCAGAACATGCATGAACCCTTCCCTATGTCCAAAAATGTGTTTCCTGATAACTGGAAAGTTCCTCAAGATGGTGACTTCGACTTTGTAAGTACTTTTTAACTCTCTCATTTATATTTCCTTCTTTATTTTATTGTTAGATTGAGAAGCACAGTCTCTTGTATATATAAAATTATAGACTGTATTTTGATATTCAATATGTAGTCATAAGTGCAAGTAGGGGAATGGTGCAGTTGTAGTTTTCCTGCAGAAATGTACTTGCAGAGAAATGTAAATAATTGATTATAGTTAAATAAATCATAGCCCACACTTAGAGAAATATTTAGGGCTCTTTAAAATTAAAATGACAACCATTTCAAAAGATGTTTCTAATAGTGCAAATGTGAGATACTTCTGACAGTAAATTCAGTTTCCAAAACAAATGATGCAAAGACATTTATGACATAGACTTGGAGAAATTTGCCTCAACTTTAAAAGTTAACTGAATTTGTTTCTACTTGAGTAAGCATTAATTCCAGTTAGTCTGTCAGAAATAATAATCCTGTTTTTTATCTAGTTAGCATTTCTTCTGTCCTGCTCATTTATATATCTTTTAAAGAAATGCATATAATACAAATAAACAATTCTAAAGCAGCTGTTTCCACACTAAAGAGAGTAAATTCTCAAAATGAGGTTTTTTTGTTGCTATTGTTTGGGGGGGGGGGTGTTTTTCTGTTTTGTTTTTGTTTTTGTTTTTAGACAGAGGGGAAAGGAGGGAGAAAAAGAGGGAGAGAAACATCAGTGTGTGGTTGCCTTTCATGCACCCGCCACCAGGGACCGGGCCTGCATCCCAGGCATGTGCCCTGACTGGGAATCAAACTGGCAACCCTTCAGTTCTCAGGCTGGCAGTCAGTCCACTGAGCCACACCAGCCAAGGACTTAAAATGAAATTTTTAATGCAGTAGGAATTTTTATGGAGTAGATTTTTGCTTTAGCATGTTTTAAATAGTATGTTACTTTTAGATATTATTCTGTAGATTTTTTTTTTCCGTATGAACTATAATGCTTCATAGCTGTATTTATTAATAAATATATTTATTTGTAAGTAAATAAAAGTTTTAAGTAATTTTAAGCCATTTTGCTCAGTCAACATGCCTCTAAATGCTTTGAGATTATAAATATTTTTGTTAAGTACTTTATTCCTAAATATTGTGATTATCTAAGTGTTTTAAATAATCAGATAGTATAGTTTCAAAATCTGTCCTCAATAAATTTAGTACTAATTGCTAGCAAATATTAGCAATAGCACAGGTTAGCTTGAAAACATGAATTATAAGATCTACTTACTGTTTTTTCAATGTCGAAGTTACAAATAAGAAAAATAAAATCTTTATTTCTATAGTTCTTATAAAATTTTAAGCTATTTACTTGTTAAAAATTATAAATTATTTAGAATGCTGACATTCAAGTTTTAAATCATTCATGAACATGATGAATTATGTAGAGTATTTAGCATCAAAGTACTGTGTCTTATCTAAGTTAGAATAAATCTTTACCTCTGGGAAACAGTTTGAAAGAGCTACAGAGTAATGACTAAATTATCATAGTTAAGAAATATTAAATACAATCATTTAATTGTTTCAGCTGATTTTTGCTACCACCCCCAAAACTTACTGGCTTAAAATAACAGCTTTTTATTTGCTCACACTTTTGTGGGTAAGCAGTTTGATTTGGTTTCGCTGAGTGGTCCTTTTGCTGGTCTCTCCTGGTGTGTCGCAAGTGGCTGTGGCCATCTGACAGCTTCATTGGAGCTGAATGATCTAAAATTCCTTCCCTCTTGTGTCTGGCAGTTGTGCCAACAGTTAGCTAGGCCATGTGATCCTATCAGGTGGGTTTTTAGGTGGTGACAGTAACCTGCTAAGAGGGTAAAAGCAGAAGTTGTAGGTCCTGGTGAAACCTACTTAGGATCTGCATGTGTCCATTTGTAATAGCATCAAAAAGAATGAACACAGGAAAATCTTAACCAAGGAGGCGAAAGACTTGTACACTGAAAACTACAAAGCATTGCTGAAAGACATTAAAAATACCAAAACATGGAAAGACATCTCATGTTCATGGGTTGGAAAACAATATTATTAAAATGTCACTGTTCTCCAAAGCAGTCTATAGATTTAATATAATTTCCATAAAAATACAGATGACTTTTTTTTTTGCAGAAATAGAAAAATCCATCCTAAAACTCTCATGGAATTTCAACAGACTCAAAGAGTCAAACAATCTTGAAAAGGAAAAACAAAGTTGGAGGTCTCCTACTTCTTGATTTCAAAACTTGCTACAAAGCTACAGTAATCAAAACAAAAAACTACAGTAATCAAAACACACAGTTTTATAGACCAGCGGATTTGAGTAGAAAGCCCAGAAATAAACATATAGATCCAATGATTTTTGACAGTAGTACCAAGACCATTCAATGGGGAAAGGGTAGTCTTGTCAACAAATGATGCTGGGAAAACTGAATGTCCGTGTGCAAAAGAATGATGTTGGGCCTTTAGCTTCCACCATATGCAAAAATTAACTGAAAATGAATCATAGATCTATACTTAAGAACTAAAACTATAAAACTCCTAGAAAAAAACATAGAGGGAAAGCTTCATGTTATTGGATTTGGTGGTGATTTCTTGGATATGAGACCAGAAGCACAGCCCACAAGAGAAGAAATAGATAAATTATACCAAAATGAAAGCTTTCGTGTATCAGGTGACACTGTTAGAGTGAAAAGGCAACCCATGGGATGGGAGAAAACGTTTGCAAAGTGTATATCTGATAAGGAATTAACTTCCAGGAGGTACAGGGCGGGGCAAAAGTAGGTTTACAGTTCTTCATTTGGAAAATAATACAATAATTAATAAATAAGAATATAAGAATAAACTGTGTTTCCTGTACTCACAACTGTAAATCACTTTTGCCCCACTCTATACAAAGCACTTACACAACTCAACAACAAAAACCCATTTTAAAAATGTATAGCTATTTCTCCGAAGAAGATATACAAATGATTATATTTCTCCAAAGAAGATAAACAAATGACAAGATGCTTAATATCACTTATCATTAGGGAAATGCAACTCAAAACCATGAGATACCACTTCACACCAATTAAGATGATCATATAAACAAACATATACAGAGAGAAGGAGAGGGAGAAAATAACAAGTGTCGGTGAGGATTTGGAGAAATCGGAAGCCTTCCTTGTACACTGTGGATGGGAATGTAAAATGGTTTAGTTACTGGGTAAACAATATGGCATTCCTTCCAAAAATTAAACAGAATTGCCATGTATTCCAGCAGTTCCACCTCTGGGCATGTGCACAAAAGAAGTGAAAGCAGGGACTCTAACAGATATTTGTACAGCCATGTTCAGAGCAACATCATCACAGTAGCCAAAAGTGCCCGTCAGTGAACGGGTTAACAAAATGTTGTATGTATACAGTGGAAGGAAGGAAATTCTGACACAAGCCAATGACACGGACGAACCTTGCAGATGTTGTGCTAGGTGAAATAGTCACAAAAGGACAAATGCTGGGTGATTCTACTTACACGAAGTACGTAGGGTGGTCCGATTCACAGGGATAGGAAGTAGCATGGTAGTTGCCGGGGGCCGGGGTAGAGGGGAGATGGGGACTTACTGTTTAGTGGGTACAGAGTTTCAGCTTCACAAGATAAAAGAACTTCCAGGGACGAGGGTCGTGACTGTGGCACAGCAGTGTGAATGCACTTAATGCCGCTGAACTGTGCACTTAAATACGGTTAAAATGGTGGATTTTAACTTAAGTATATTTTACCACAATAAAAAAAAATAAGATGGGGGAAAAAGAATATGCTTAGTGTCACTTCTGCCATGTTTTTTTGTTAGTCGAAATCCATCAAAAGGCGAGTCAAGATTCAAGATTTTGGAGTCCTTCTATCCAAAAATTTAAAAACTTGTTAGAAAACATACTAATTTAGCAAATGTTCTGCTTTTTGCTTTAGGTTGTGCTAGGCACTATGATATATATATATATATATATATACACACACACACACTTATATTATCTATCAAGTCAAGAAGGCAAGGTATAAATTAAGTATTAAGCTGTAATCCAGAACAATAATTCTGATGTCATGTGGTTTCGCATAAGAGGGGGACTCCATGAAAGCTGGAGTAGTTAATGAAATTACACTATTGTGAAGGGGGCTTTGTCTAAGCACTGAATGATTGATAGCAGAAGGGGGAATGCAGGCAATACAAAGAATGATGCGTGTGATTAAGAAGCTTAGACGGGAACCACAAGTTGTATTGGGTGGCAGTGAAATGGAGTTTGTTTGGAACAACAAGGAAAAAAAGTGGAAAGGGTCAGACGGTGTGGACCTTGAGTGCAGGATGGCAGAGTGTGAATTTTATTTCATAGTAGAAGGCCACTGAAGGTTTTCAAGTTGGAGAATGACATGATGAAGTGTTTAAGATATTAATCTTGATGGCAGCATGCAGGATTTGATTGATAGGGAAAGACTGGAGGTAGGAGAAACCTGTTACGTGAAATAGACTTGACTTAACAATGGTTTGACAGGAGTTTCAGCTTTAGATGATGTGAAAATGATACCTTTCACATTCAGTATAAACCATACTTTGAATTGGAAGTTTGAGCTTTTCCTGGGCTAGCGACATGCAGTAGGGTGCTCTCTCACAATGCTGGACAGTGGCAGTGAGCTGCAGCTCCGGTCGGACGGGTGCTTATGAGGGTAAACAACTGGTACCTTACCCTGTACCGTGTTCCTCGTGACTTTTGGATGTTGTGTTCTGAGCACGTTTAAGATAGACTAGGCTAAGCTGTGCTGTTCGGGTAGGTTAGGTGTGTTAAATGCATATCATACCGACTTGGTGTTTTCACTTACGATGGGTTTATTGGGACGTAACTCCATTGCAATCCAGGAGCAGCTGTAGTAATGGAATGGAGGGAAAGAAGCAAAGCCTGGGATGGACGTGGGATGCATCGCCGAAATGGCTGACTTTCTCGAGTCAAGAGTACTATTTTGGTTAAAGTGAGGAACAAAATAATAGAAAGTGAAAGAAAAAAAAGAAAGAAATACAGTAGGAAAGATGCTTCAAGAGATCCTATGACTGGATCCCATGTTTGCAGGATTATTTCTTTTCTGACTTGTACAGGAATGGAGCCTTAAACGGGAGGAGAGGAGGACTGGACTAGAGCCGTTCTTCCTTCTCCAGCGTCAACGGGAACTGCCCGAGCCTCTCATCGCTTCGTGGAAAGTGGAAAATGGTTGAAATAGCTCCTGAAGATAGTTTTGACAAAACTAGATTGACAAATGGGAATAAATAGGGATGACTGAAGGAAGGAGTGCCAGATGCATTAAGAATTACTAGAAGTAGTAGTGAGTGTGGCAAAAGACAAAGAAAAGAGTGTGAGAGGAGCTTAAAAGAGGGTAGGAAAAGGGTGGGGCAAAGTGCAAAGGGGTTGGTGGAATACTTTGCTTACAGAGGAGGGAAATGCAGTAAAAGCAAAGACAGGTCTCCACTCTAGACACCAGCCGGCAATGATACGGGAAGTCTGGTCTCACTCATTCCGTCATACGTTAGATGTATAATGTTTAAAAAAATCGACTCATCAAAGTAAACAGTGTGCTAAGGTTTATGGGTTTATCTTCCTTCTATGTGATATATTCAGGGCTAACTTCCAAAACAACTGAGCTTTATGTGGTTCCTATGTCTAGTAAATAAAAGTTGCTTAAAATAACCCTAAATTGTTCTGACCATATTTCCAGGATGTAGAAATCTTATCCTTCTGCATTGAGGAAAGTAGGTCTCAAGAAAGAAAAACGCAAGAGAACACTTCATTGTCTTTTGTCATATTCAGAGCAGGTTCCGAAAGGACAGGGCTCACGCAGAGGCACCTGCCCGGCAGATGTGCAGAGCGGGGACAGTTCTGTATCGCGAAGCCTCTCTGCAGCGCGGTGTGTGTGTTTCCTTTTGGCGTGTGTCATTCGGATTTTCTCCGAACTCTTGTTTCGTGTTACGTTCCTGCATGGAATGAGATGATAGAATTAGCTTACGTTTTCCAATTTGGGGGTATTATAAAGATAGGAGAAAATGCATTGGGGCTAATCGGATCAATTATTTGAACACTTCTAAGAAAGTTCTGTTTCGTGTGTGCCTGTGAAGATTTCTAAAACAAATATAAAAGGCAAACCTGTTTATTATAGCACTAGTCTAATGTTTCAGTTTTTGTCAGAATTATTTCCAAACAGCCTTAGCCTCCAGATTGGTTAGTGTTAAACAGAGAGTGTGTCGATCATGTTTTGCAGTATCTATTCTTAAATAGATATATTTTGGGTAACATAAAGATTTTGGAAAAAGAACAGAAACTTTTAAAAAGCCATCTGTTAACCCACTATATTCGTTCCAAAATAAAAAATAAAAGAAATCAGATTGACAATAATTACTAGTATAAGAGGAATTCGGTAAATTAACCATTGTTTTTGACTCAAACTAAATTGTAAGTTAACATTTCTTCATTACTATGATTCTTAAATATTTATTTAATTGGCAGCATTCTTTTGAGCAAAGGGACACAATTCTCCAGGGCAGCATTGGATAAAGTCTCAATTATTGTGTCAGAAGGAAGAAGTCCTCTCCTCCACGTGTAAATTTGTCTTGGACTTTTCTAATTTTTTTTTTACAATCTCATCTCTGATTCTTGGATTGGCAAGTCAGTATGGCTATAGGGAAACCAAAAAAAAAACCCGAACAAACCCCAAAACAAAAACATGCAAACAAATAACAACAACAAAATCCTCACTGCTACAAAACACAGAAAGCAGTAAATCCAGAGAAAGTACCAGCTGCTGCTGGAGCCACCGTGGGCATTTTAGGAATCGTCTCTAGTTCTGGAGAAGTGTTTTCTCAGGGCCTTTTCACCCTCCCAGAGCAGCCAGCAGTTGTGCAGGGTAATAAAGTGGAGACAGTGGTGGAGTGCAAGGGCCCACAAAAGCACCGCGGCGACGCCGGCCCTTTGGAACGCCCTCCGCAGCCCAGGCTCTGTGGAAAGCCTTCAGAGAAAAACATAAGCCAGCAGCCTCTGTGAGTATTTACCAGGGTAGCTGTATGCTATCAACTGCATTCTTTACTTAAATACAAATAATGTTTTTCGCTTTGCAAAGACCCGTGGGTTAGATGCTTCTCTTACAGTGTTCTCCTTAGTCAAAGAACTTCTTGTTCTCTTCGGCCCCCATTGCGTGAACTGAGGAAACCACTTCACTGAGTGAAGTATTTAAGCGTATTGTCATCAATTAGCTTTGCATTAATTAAATGATTATCGCCAAGTATTTCCAGATGTTTGGAAGAGTGATAACAAAGTATTAAAAGATAACTAGAGATAGTTCAGGTTTATTTCTTCTCGGGTAAAAAAGAAATAAACACAGCACAGCGAGTGCTTTGGTGGCTGGCCCTGGGTAGGGGTTTATGGTTACAGGTGTACGTGTGGCATGAACTTGAGTGCATGTGGCACATTGTGCTTTCACAACTCACTCTTTCCTTGTAGAGCCAACAGGAAATTAAAATTAATGAGAAGCCTGCACTTTGAAATGCTTGCAGAATTCTCGACTATTTCAGTCCTTTGCCAGCTCACGAAATCTGTACTGGCAGCCGTATCCCGCAGATGGTGTGGCGTGCACACAGTCGCATCATGTGATCGTCTCGGTCCATGTCGAATATTTATAAGACTTTGACCATCAATCTACTGACGCGTTTAAGACAGTCATAACCTTTGTTTTGAAAGGAGGGTGGCCTTCTTCAAACGTACTTATCTACAAGAAGGAAAAATATGTTAAAAGTTAGTCACTGGGCAACTAAGCTGGATTGAATTGATCCTATAGTAGTTAAACACAAAAACTTTAGCGTCTCTGAACAGCTACACTCCCCCCCACCCCCACCCCCCGCCCACCCAGTATCATTTAGTCCATTTGGCCACCTGGGGGAGAATGAGCATTTTGCTTTCTTATTCCCAAGTGTGCTGTTTGTCTTCCATGATTTCAGAAATTTTTACTTGCATCATCTACTAAACCATTAAGCTAATTCTGCTTATTTAGGTAATTAATACCTTAAGTTAAAATGCGCTATATCATCATTTCCTTTACAAATTAAAGTGAGCAGGCCTGTACTTATTGGAATAATTAAGAGAAAGCACAGGTGCAGTATGTGGTTTCTTGTCACCATGTTGGAATTTATTAAGATCTTTAGAGCACATGGCAAAAAGAAAAATGGCTTACCAAAAAGAGTTCTAAAAAGCATAAACTTTGCTCATGCTAATTTCTTTTAAAAATGCCATTAAACAAAGCAACAAAAAGGGGAAAAATGCCATTTATTTAGAAGGTTGTTTTGAAAAATTGGCTACTTTAAAACAAAGGTACTGCACTCCAAGCATATGTTATGACTAATGCTGGTGTCTGAGGGAGTTGTTTTGACTGTGTGGACTTGTCGTTCAGAACCTCGTTTTGGATGTTCAGTCAATAATCAGTGGGGGGACTACGTCAAAAGCAGAATTAAGAACCAAGAGTGGACACCAGGATGAAAGAGTGGACAATGTAATTTATTACCTTTGCCTTTAAACTGATGCCCCAAGGTGTTTGCTTTCTTAAATAAACCATTCCACTTCACGCACGCTGTTAGGGTTGAGTGGGGTTACTGGTAATGCATATAGAAGTTATGTCGATAATAGTTCTTTTTTACTTTAACTGTCATAAATGAATGTTTTTAATCTGAAATTATTTTTGTATTTTCAAACTTAGTTCAGGTTTTCAGAATACACGTAGTGGTGTGGTGTCAGAACTCTTCCCGTGAGTAACTTCCGTCCCACTTCCTGACATGCGTCGTTCAGTGTGAAGTACATAGTTCTTCGGGGGCCTGTTGGATCTGTCCATCAATAGCAGAAAACACCTTCTTTCCAGGAATATAGACAAACAGTAAGGAGATATGTGAAAGGATATCAAACTGATGTTTAGTAATAGGTAAAAGAATTTTGGAGAACAGATCATTTATTTTGAAGATATATTTTCATGGTTCTTAACAAAGGAACTCTTTTTTCTTTATGAATTAAGGAGTGGTGCATGTTCAATTTGATAGTACACTGTTGCAATTAAAGCTGTCGTTAATTATTTAGGTGTCTTAGAAAAGGCTCAGCAACCTGGGTTAGAGTATCGGTCAGGTTGTAATCTGTAGTCCTTCAGTTTAGTTTTTAACTGTCTATCATAACATGAGAATGCAGGTGAAGCTCCATAATAGCCAAGGATGCAAATATACAAATATGTAAAAGGCTAATAACCAGCTGTACTCCTTCACTAACTGGTCAAATGAAAGGAGTGGTCAGTTGTGGATTGTCCTTGCTAAAGGAAAATCTAAAACAGATAGTCATTTTAGTGATTATATTCTTTAATGAACAGAAATGTACTGTCTTTAACTCGTTAGAACTCCATTGATGGTACAAAATGTCTGAAATTGCCTTACTTTGGATTTTAAGCGTTCCGTCATTTTGCCTTGACTGTGCACACTGAACGGCTTCCTCGGCAGATCTGTGTAAGGCACCATAGGAGCAAGGTGCAGATAAGTTCCCCCTTGGTTTGCAGAAATCAGTGAATTATAGCTAATGTTTGCAAACAAATCATTTTTCCATCTTCCTTTGTATAGAATTATAGGTATAATCTTCCAGAAAATATTCTTTAAATGACTCAGTTACAGAAATTATTATTATGCAGCCCTTGGCAGTCCGGTAGTCATCATTTAACAGCAGCTCTTTAGATAGACTATTGTCATTTTTAAAGCCTTTTTTTTAGAACTTAGTCAACCGTCATCTCCTTTTTGTATTTAACCTCAGTTGCCCTCACCTGTAAGAATTTTTTCTTGCTTTATAGTCATTCATTTTTTTCCCTCTTGACTCCACATTAAAACTATCAAGCTCCCACTTGTTTTGGTGCTATGCCATGACTCGTGATAGGCAGCTGCCTTAAGTTTAAAACTTCAGCATGTTTTCCCAACTAGCTATTTCTTAAAGGTATGTACTTTTTTGTCTGCAGGTATAATTTTACTGCTCAGAATTTTTCTGTCATTTTACTTCTGTCTAATAAACTAAATATTGAGAAGAACGGTAGCTGCTGCATATTGAGATATTGAGAGCTTACTGTGTGCTCAGTACATCTCAAAGCACTCTTTTGACAAAGATCCTTTGATGATCATATTGCTATCCCACCCCCCCCCCTTTTTTTTTTACAACTGAGGAAACTAAGGTACAGAAAGATTAAGTATGGTGGTCAAAGTCTCCTAGCTTCTAGGTGGCAGAGCCAAGTTTGAATCTAGGAAATACAACTTTAGAGTTTGCCCTGTAATTTAACAATTTATTATACTGTTACTAAGCCTTTAGTGAAGAGGTTAGTTTGAGTCAGAAAATAAAGCTATTAAATCAAGAGAAAAAGGAGGCAGGTAAACCATGGCATAGAACCCAAACTGGAACCATTAGAATGAAGTAAGGTTCAGACATGAGCCAGACAGACACGTAGGGTCAAGGTGAGTCAGCATAGCCCACAGAAGGCTTTTCTGCACACTTCCCCAGAGAATAGGTCCTAAAGGAGATAATGCCCACTGAGCACAGTAATATTGATTATAATCAAGAGTGACCTAGTTTAAACTCTGAGGGCTTTAATTGCCAAGCTGAGGCTTCTAGCACGTATTTAGCCTTAATCCTGTGGTCAGTGGATAGCTAGTGCATCATTTTTATCAGAAAAGTTGCTTATCAGATTTGTTTTTTAGTGTCAAGGGGAAGCATAGACAGGAATTGGAGAGAATGGAGACCTAGGAGGACTGGACTAAAGACTATTGAAATTATCAGAGTTGATAAATCAGGCAGAGATAGTGGAATTAGAGAAGAGAGGCTACATTTAAGAAATCATGTAGATTAGGTTAGGTATAATAACCAGTTGTGTGCCGGGGATTAGGGTGAAGAAGTTTCCTGATTTAGAGGATTAGATTGATGGTATTGCCGTTGGGTAAGACACAGGATAGAAAAGTAGGGGAGAAAAAGTTTTGGAGGTTAGGTATGGAGCGGGTGAGCTAGTGAGTCTGTTGTGGATATATTAAGTTTGTAATGTCTGTGGTATATATAAATCTACTAAGTAATTGAAAACATAGGATGAAGCAATGACATTGGGAATATTTGGCTTGAAAAGGATACATGAGATCACCCAGAGAAATAGGGAATTCCAAATTTAAGGTGGACAGAGGAGACTGGCTTTATCTAGCTGTGAATATCAGTTGAATCAAGCTTCAGCAGGCAAGTAGCAGCTGTCTCTTGAGAATTTACTATGGGTGACATTTTGGTTTTATTTAAAATTGGGAGTGTATCAGGTATATAAGTATGTAAGCACTGTTTAAACCGTTACAACTCTTTGGGGATAAACCTGAAACCTTTCCTCCAAACCCGCTTTGAACCACGTGCCCTCTAAGCTCCCTTTTCTGTCCCTTAGCTGTGCCTTTGGACAATTGCTACAACTTCTTGGTGACTTTTGCTTAGTAAAAGTGTGACTAGTTTGAAATTTTAATCTCAAATTTGACTTGAGTCTCACCTTATTTTTCCCTGCCCTACACCTCAGGGCAGGCCACCTGTGTGGGTTAAGGTGGTTGGCGAGCTTTTCCCCTCCGGAGTCTAGCTCTTGCAGAGACGGGGCCAGGGAGTGGGCGGGGTGGGGGTAGGTTTGAGGAGAGACAGAAGAGAGAGAGGTCATCATTTGAACCTGGTCATCTGAACACAGCGCGTCCTACTCTGGCACAGTCTAGTTCCAACTGCTGCAGAATGTCTTGGCTGATGCAATTCTCATGTGCACAATGTATGTGGTTTTCTGGGACAGTTAGTCTTGTCCTGGCTTCCTTTCTCACTGAACCCTCCTCAAGAAATGGGCAGCTCATCTCCCTTCTCTTCCAACAATTTAAACCCCTCTCTCGATAGGGCATTGGATGCACTTGACCATCAGCCTGCCTTCTTCCTTTAATCTGTGTTTCCTTACATGGAGCCATGGGGATCGGTGATGTTCTATTTGGAGGGCCTCAGGGAACGAGTGGGTAGGTGGGGGAGTGTGAGAGGTATTTCCCATTCTTTCCTTCCCTGATACATTATTTCTATGGCCCATTTATGTCTGCAGGTGCAGGCTGCTCCATCAAGCCTCCCATCTATAGAAATACTTTTCCCCCACCTCTTACACACTTCCAGGGGCATATGTTAAGTCTTGTAAGAATGTTTTCACCAGGCTAAATTCTTTTCCAGTGGCAGCACCACACAAGTTTGCAGGTCCCCTGTTTAGTACTCAGCTGGGAGTGAAGGGCCAGTCTCCCCTTCTTGCAGGGACCCACAATGTCTATGATGGAATATCTCAGTGCTTCCCAGCTTGGTTTGAGTGAGGAAACTCTCATAAACACTACAGTGTTTATAGTACCTGTGTTCCTGATTGGGAGTCGTGGGGCTCCTTCTGCAATCCCTTATTAAACTGAGGGGCAGTGGTTGGGCTCTGTTTGGTCCATGGCTTTCTTCAGTATTGGGGTGCTTGTGCATCTTTGTCTTTTCTGTCAGCCTTAGTCTTCAATTCAGGGGCAGCCAGAATCTCCCGGTCAGCATTCTTTCATCAGAACAAACATTACTGATTTGATGATGCATTTTAGAGCATTTCATGTTTCTATATATAGAAATACTTTAGTTCCTTCACCATTTATCCAGGGAGCATTTTATATGTCCTTGCTACATGCCATGCTCTTGTAATTGCATACATGCTGTGCACTCATATGTTAATGAGTTGCTGCCCCAGAGGAGCCCCCGGAGCACATATGAACACCTAATTATTTCACCTGCACACAAACTGACCAGACTTTCTGATTGTTCTGAAACATTGGATTGTTACAGAATCAACAGGTCAGCAATAACAACATGAAACTGAAAATGTGAAACTGTAACCAAAGTTATTTTTGACTGCACAGCAATGCTGGCCGACACTGAGAATCCATAGTCTCTGCCGACAGGGCTTCCGGCGGCCTCGGTGCGGAGAGCCGTGAGTCACAAGGACCAGACCGATGACTCTTGTAGATCATTCACTTGAACATTTGGTTTCAAGTTTCTTTGAGAAGAATTTAAGTAAGATAAACTCAAGTCTTCTTTTACCAACTTTTGCTATGAAGTTTTTAGCTTTATGCTAATAAAATATTAAGTGGGTACTGCCCACATGTGGCGTGTATTTATTTAGCTCTAGTTCATACCATCTAGAATTCTGTAAGACTTCAAAGATTATACTGATCTTTTGTCTCCAAGGTAATATTAATATTTCACAATTTGTCAGTTTATTCTACAGAAGTTGAGTCTGAAGGTTCAACTGTGAAAATGAACAGAATTCATATGAAGGAGCTTAGAAAAAATTAGGCCAAATAACATCATTCCATTTATGGTTATTATTCTGAAAGGTTAAAAAAATCACATCCATTTTAAAAGCTATAGGCTATTTTAAAAATAGATACATGGGTTTTTTAAAATTAAAGTTTCTGTTTCATAACTAAAATGCTTAAACATTTCATGTGTATCCGTAACAATGTAATTAATGCATAGTCTCTAAGTTAAATGCATACTCCTATAGTCACCTTCATTTTATAACTTAGGGGAAACTTGTTTTATATTAATATGTAAAATAACTATCAGCAAAATAAAACCAGCCTTTAATGGCGGGGGAAGTACTATTAAAACAATTGAACTTTTCTAATTAGGTTCTATTTCTGTATTTGGATTGATAATATATCACAGGGGAAACTGGATTGTATTTACACCCATATACTTCCTGAATTCATTGTCATAATAAATTCTAAAAAGAAATGGTACTATATAATATGAGGCATTCAAGAAACATACCAGTTCCTACTTTTATTCAATTCCATATTAATGTACTTAACAACATATATGGCTTTTTGTATTCAGAGTAACGTCGATTCACTTTTTTTTAAGAGAAGATGTTCTAAAATACTTAAGCATGACTACATATTTATATTGTCTCATTTTTAGAATAGAAAGAAATTTCATTTACTTTTTTTGCATCTCTAATAAACAAAAATAATCACAGGTATATATAAAATATGTTATAGCTACTTTGTATTTTTAAAATTAAGTGTCTTACATTGTGAGACATAAATGGTAAATTACTAGATACTACATTTGAAGTGATTCGAACAACTCATGTAAATAAGTAGTTTCACTAGATTTTATTCATTTATTTAATATTTATTTATTTATTTCTAGAGAGAGAGGAAGGGAAGGAGAAAGAGAGGGAGAGAAACATCAGTGCGTGGTTGCCTCTTGCACACCTCCCACTGGGACCTGGCCCACAACCCAGGCATGTGCCCCAGCTGGGAATTGAACCAGCGACCCTTTGGTTCACAGGCTGCCTCTCAATCCACTGAACCACACCAGCCAGGGCTAATTATTTATTTAATTAGTGTAAATTAGTTTTTAATAATTCCATTTTAATTATTTTTATACAGTAACATACCAACAATTAAACCTTGTTCCTAGTTTTTCATGTTTCATTTATTCAAAAGCATTTTAAGTACTCTCTGTGTGCCTTTTTACCTTCATTTAGAAACTAAATTACTCAAGGGAACCATCTGTAAAACATCCCTGTATTATGATCTGCTCTCCTCACCTCACTCAGGATAAAGGGCATCCTATTTTATCTATTATGTGGCTGTTAGGCTTTAGGTTCTAACACAGTTGGCTGGTTTGCCACCGGTCAAGTCAGATGCTTGCAAAACTGAAGCAACAGCATTTCCCCACCCCCAACTGCCAGCAACTGTATCAGACTTAACAAAGAATTAATTACTTGTGATTAATTTGATATATTTACCTTTAGTCTGTTTTCTTGTTCAAGTTTGAATTCTGATTGTAAAAACTGGATTTAAATATTTTGTATACATTATTAATAGTTCAAAGGATACTAGTTTATAATTATCATCGAAAGCATCTGCGTCTAAGAATTAGTACAGATTGATTTACAGTTAAAAACATCCTTCGATGTTATGGGGGCTAAAAAAAGAAGGAGGAGAGGAAGGAGAGGAAGGAAAGTCTTCGGGGAGCATGGGCTCTTTGGCCTAGTAAAAATTTTGTAATTATTTGCAAAACTGATAAAGAAATTGGAAGGAAGTCATGGTATATTTGTCTTTTTGTTACTGGCTTATTTTGGCTTATTTGATAGAATATGGAAAACTGACTAATTTTAATATGTAGAATTATTTAATATTGATAAACTTTAGGTTTACTACAATTGTGTTAGACTATTTGTTAGTCATAGTACTTCTCATTCTATGTTTGTTTTATCCCCTAGCATGTACTTTGATTTATTGTAAATTTAAAGTTTGAAAGTCTTAATCTATGATAAACTCTAGGCTTGGGTTATGGGATTGTTTATTTTATGACCTTTTTGCTAAAAGAGCTGTTTAATTACTAGATAAGACTCTTTAAACTCAAAATTTAAAGTATGTCAAAGTAATTTGCCTTAATAAAATAATTCCATTAAGACTTTTTCATTAAATTTACTAACCTGTTGACATCTGCATGTAGTCATTTAAGTGAACACAAGATTCACAGAGTAGCTTAGATGAAATAGCCTAAATATTGTAAATGCTATGAATTCGATTTTTAAATGAATACATATTTTATATACACACACCTCTAACCTCAATTTGAAAATACGGTTCTAAATTATGTGTGTCATTTAAAAGGTTTAAAGCTAAAATAATTTATATTGATGTGCCAGCCTTAAGAGTGCTTAGGAAAACCTTAGAAAACAGCCTAAGGAATTGCTATTGAATCCTGTCTAAACATATTTTGTCCCAGTGAAGAGAAGGAAAGGTATTTTGTTCCTATAATTATTTTACTTTATTCCAAGTTCCCTTTCATCATAGGCTGAATCTCAGGTTAGATCATTAAACAAACTTCTAAGATTAGAAAAAGTCTAAGGTAGGTGATTAGGAAAAGACTTGATTAGGCAAATTTGGGATGGGTTTTATTTTTTTAGACCGATTACCCTGAGCTTTTGTTTACTCATTTCATAAAGCATGTAAGAATATATCATTAGTATTTTTTTTTTAACTTGGACTTTACTAATTCTTTTGCATTTTAAAAGGGATCAAGACCATATGGTTAAAATATTTATTGGAAAGCTTTTTAGAATATGTGTACCACTAATTTTTCTTACTTTAATTCCTGTCAAATTGTGATAGTAATTCTTAAGTCTTAAATTGAGGATTTATTTTAAATTCATTTTCTCATAATTTTTTTTCCTAAATTGTCTTGTTCTTAATTAATCTAAAACTATCAGCCACAACTATTTTTAAAATTTTATAACAACTTTATTGAGTTGTAATTCACATACTATAACTATAGTCCACCCTCTGTATATGTGGATTTCCAACTGCCAAGTTGACCCTTAAACAACAAGTGCTTGACCAATTGAACTGTGGTTAATTGAAAATATTTTCATGTCAGTGGAGCCTCACAGTTAAAAACATAGGGATATGGAATTAGTGTATATATTCCTAAGCAGTGAAAAGCTTCCAAGGATATGGATCTACTTGACCATGTTTTGTCTTTGTTTTTTGGTAGGTGGTGGTGCTGGTGAACTTTTTACCATTGTTCATTCATTCATAAATATCACAATGACTTCTGTAGAATTTGACTTGTTGATTCTAAATTTTATATGGAACTGCAAGGGATCAAGAATAGCCAAAAATGACTAATATGTGCCTGGTATTGTTCTAGATACTATGTATAAATCAATAAATACACCAGACAAGAATCTCTACTCTCACAGAGCTTACATTCTAATGGAGGAAATAGTCAATAACCACAAAGAATTAATGAATTACAGAGTACGATAGAAGACAAATAAGCCAGATAAGGAGATGAGGCCAATGTTGGAGGTGTGTGTACATAATTTTGAGTAGAATTGTTGGGGATGGTTTTGTTGAGAAAGCGACATTTGAGTAAAGACTTGAAAGAAGTAAAGGACCAAGCAGAGAGTGAGCCACAGGAATGTTTGCAAGAAGAACATCGCAAGTAGACTGACCAGCCGTTGCAAAGACTCTGAAGTAAAAGCCTCCTTTGGTGTGTTGGGGAGCAGCAAAGTGACACACTTGTTTGGGGAGGCTGAATGAATGAAGGCCATATCCTAAGGAGATAAAATCAGAGAACAGAGAATTGGGAGTCGTGGGCCAATGGTAGGTTCTCGAAGGAGTTGTGAGGGTTTGGGCTTTATTCTAAGAGAAATATTTGACTGATAACTGACTGATTTTAAAGAGTTTCCTCTGGCCACATTGGAGAATCAGTCTAGTGAACAGGAGTAGAAGCAGGGAGACTAGTTAGAAGGCTGTTACAGTCATCCACGCAGATAGCACTGGAGGTGGAAGAATTGGTCAGATTCTGCGTGTGAAATACAGCCACCCTAGCCCAACATCTCCCAGAGTCTCAACCCATTACAGCATCATCTCCAAATTAAGAATCTCATCTAAATATTATCAGCTCATAAATCCAAAATCTCATCACCTAGATCTAGTATCTCCACTGTGGAACTATTAAAGTGAGAAAACAAAGTATCTACCCTCAAAATACAATAGTGGGACAAGTATAGTATAATAGTTAGAGATACTACAAAATGGAGAAAATAATGGAAGAAAGGACTCAGTCACTGGTGCCAAGCGATTTTGAAATCTAGCGGTGAAAATTCCATTACATTTTTCTGGTTTGAGGCTCTGCCATTTGGGTTGAATACTCCACCCTTTGAGTCACTCCTTCTTTTCTTGAAGGGTAACACATATTTGTAGCTAAGTAGTAGAATTTGGGGAGTCTGCAACACTCCTTTATTTTATCCTATCCTTGTCCCTTTCCATCTGAGTAGGCAGTGCTTGTGCTCATATAGCATTCTCAAAAACCTTGTGGGTCTCCTGTGTATGTCACAGGAATCGACACCGTTAGACAAGAAGGTTCTCTGCAAATCTGTCCTAGATAATCCTTTCTCTCTATTCTTGGCCTATATGTTGAGATAGTTGAGGAGATCCATGTCACACACCTAATCTCTTTAGCAGTAGCAACACGTCCAGGCACACCCTTGACCATCTTGCCAGAATATGCTTTCCTAATGTGCATCTCCTGATTTGAACATCTTTTGAAATCTACATATGCTGAGAATTTCCCAAATCATCGAATACTGGGTGTTTTGTTTTATTCTGTTTTCTGCTTAGATTCTTGTTCAGTTCTTCCCACCAGTCTCTTTCTTCTTACAATTTATTATAAGCTGCAAAAGGAATCCAGAGTGTACCTTCAATACTTCGCTTGGAAATTTCCTCAACTGAATAACATCACTTACAAGTTCTCCTTTCCACATAACTGCAGAACCCAATTCAGCTAAATTTTCTGCCACTGTATAACAAGAATCATCTTTCCTCCAGCTTCCAATAAAATGTTCCTCGTCTCTTCCCAGTTGTCCAGATGATGATGAAGAAAAATCACAGTAACATGAGATAATAATTTATTTTATGAACAAAATCTCTTGAAGGCAGGGCCGTGTCATGCTTGTATGATACCTACCTCAGTGAGGGTTTTCACCTCTCCTGCTTGTCACTCACAGTGGGGATACCATGTGACTCCAGAATGGAACATAAGTACTCTTGGGTTGGCCAAAAAGTCTGTTTAGTTTTCTCCATAAAGACACATTTTTCATTTTCACCAATAGCTTTATTGATTTGGGTATTTTGAGTATGTCAGCTACCTGCCGCTGTTGGCTTCTGGTGGGTAGAGGCCAGGGGTGCTGCTAAACATCTTCCAATGCATAAGACAGCCTCACAGCAAAGAATTATTTCGCCACAATGTCACTAGTACCGAGAAACTTTGCAAACCACTTTTGACACATTCAGTCAGTCACAGCACCTTCTCCGTACACTGCACAAATCTTTTTGCATTTCAGGTGCATTTTTACCTTTCTTGAAATAATAAAGCATAATATGCTGAAAATGTTGCGTATTTTCTCCCATCTTGAATGTTAAAATGGCTACAAAAAAATTCACCAATTTTGATGTTTTTTAAATGCATGCTGATATGATAGCTGTCACAATACAATCTAACAAAATTGTTTCAAATGAAGTTAATGACAACTGAGCACTACTGCAGCCACTGTATGAAAAAAATCAATGAACTTTTTGGCCAACCCAATAGTTTCTGGGATCTCTTCTTCTCGTTGGCAGCTAATTTAGAGTTCACTTCCTCTATCCCTGCCCAAACCACACTAGAACGTGGTAACAGGCATTTTCTCTGCCCCTGACTCAGACAAGATCTTCACACAGGGATTATGAGAGAAAAATATTTGGGAGATTTTTTTTTTTTCGTATATGTAAAAAAAATACCATTCTAAGCCACAGCTCTCCCTAATTGCTTGCCTTCCTATGCCTTAGCTCTTATGACTGTTCCTTCTCATCTTTTTGCATCTTCCAGGCCTACTCTCTGGGGGGTTCTCCTCTCGTTCTCCAGCTCGCCCTCTCCTGGGGTCACACCGAGCTTTTCATGTCACAGAGCTGAAACCACCTCGTGACAGTCTTGCGGCCTCTCTTAATCAGTGACTACTTTCCTTTGTAGTTGCCGCTGCCTTTTTCTCTTTGAGCATTTCTAATATTCTGTTGTTGTGATTGGTTTCATGTACTTTCACATCATCTTTTACTGCTTTCCCAGAAACACATTTTGGTCATTTAATATTCTAAGCATTGTGTGTGTCTAACAGCTTTATTGAGATCTAATTCACAATTCACTCATTTAAAGTGTATAATTCAATGACATTTAGTATATTCACAGAGTTGGACATCCATCACCACAATTTCAGGACACTTTCATTTACCCTAAAAAGAAACCAGCACCCCCTAGCCATCCATAGCCGCCATCCCCACACGTAGGCAATCGCTAATTGTACTTTTAATCTTCTAAATCTACAGATTTGCCTACTCTGGACATTTCATCTAAATGGAAACATGATAGGAGGCTTTTTGTGCCTGGTTTGTTTCACTTAGCATAATGCCCTCAGGGTTCCTCGGTGCTGCAGCTTGTGACAGGATGTCCTTCCTTTCTAAAGCCGAATAACATTCAATTGTATGTTTTGACTGTTTTTAATTTCTTGAATTTCCAAATGAATTTTAGGATTGTCTTGTCAGTTTCTGCGAAGAAGTCAGCTGAGATTTGGTAAGGATTGAATCTCTAGATTCTGTAGACAATTTGGGGAGTATCTACATGTTACATGTCAACAATATCTACGTGTTAACCATATTAAGTCTTCCAGCCTATGAACATGGGATGTCTTCTTTAATTTCTTTCAGCAATATTTTGTAGTTTTTGTAGTATAAGTTTTGTAGTACTTTTGTTAAATTTATTCCCAAATATTTTATTATTTTTGATGCTATTGTAAATGGAATTATTTTTCTTAATTTCATTTTTGGTTTTCTCATTGCTACCATATAGAAACACAATTAATTATGTATCTTATATTCTGCAAACCTTTGAACTCATTCCTTAGTTGTAGTAGTTTTTTTGTGGATTCCTTAGGATTTTCTACATACAAGATCATGTCGTTCACAAATAGAGATAGTTTTACGATATTGTGTTTAATTCAACAAACATGTGGAAGATTTGGCTCTGTGCCAGGCACTGCGCCCCATGCTGGGAGTACAGAAATGAAGGCCATGAACTCTGCTTTCAGGAAGCTTTGCCGTCTCGTTAGGGGACAGATCTTTAAACCAGCAGCACAATTGAGCATCATAAACACTGTGATTGGGAGATGTGTAAGGTGCTCCAGTAGCACAGAGGAGAAGGGCTGTGCCCTGGGGGGAGCTGGGAAAAGTTCTGTCCATGAGTTTTTACAGAGTTGGACTACTTTGTAGATAAGTAGCCACAGTTATGTTAACTTGCCATTTCAAGGCCACAGTGATCTTGGATACTTAAAAATCATTGTGTAGTGCTTTAGCTTTAAGATTTTTAGGTCTATCAAAATGTAAGCAGATTTGCATTAATAGTGAGACAACAATTTGAGTTTTCAAAGTACGAGTATATACAGATGTTTGATTTTGTAGTAAATCTGTTGCTATAAAAGCATATGATCACATTTGGAAAATTGCTATTGCATGTCTTGGCAGTTTGTTGAGAACTGAAAACTTTAAAACTAACTGGTGTTTTGATAGATTAAGTTCAAGGCCACCTTTTGTTTAAATGATGTTTTGTTTTCTGTAATTAGACCATGCTAGGTGAATTAAGTATGTAATTAAAAACAGAAGGTTTGGCTAATTCACAGTAAATGAGTACAAAATACAGGGTCATTATCCATCTCCAGTGAGACTCCAGATGAGCAGAGCACATGGAACTATTTATAAAACATTCTGCATGGTCAGAGCTGCTCTAGGTTGCTGTCCATGGCTTTTAAATTAAAGTGTTCACAGACTTTCAGAAAAAGGTACCTGTGCTCATCTAAATGGAAAACCAAAAAAGATTGGAATCTAATCTTCTATCCCAAATAAAAAGGTAAACTATACTCCTCCTGCTTCAAAAGTGAACATTTATTATGTTGCTTGGCATACTGAGTTCAGAATTAAAACTGTTGATAACTTTTGAGAGTTCTGAGTCTCAGTTGTTTTCATGTTCGCACACCCTGGAGATGTGCAAGGAAAACATCTCTGGTTCAGTCTACTTCCTCATAGCTTAGTCACCATGGAGCCACGGGATGGGAAGTCTGGGAAGAGTTTTAGTTAGAATGGTTTTTCTTTTTGTGATTCAGGAATGTGGTGCTTTTAGAAAACAGGTGTTTTGTTTTGTGGTTTGATTTATGGAGAAAACTAGAATTGGTTACTGGAAGCACTGAGTTTAAACTTGGAAATCCCTTCACAATGTGGCTCCTGGTGCCTCTCCAGCGCTCTGCTCGCAGTTCTTGCAGCTCCAGCATCACCGCCCAGTCCTGCCGGCCGCGCTCAGCACTGTATCCTAGCAGCGCGGCTGGTTTGGGCTAATAATAGTTGCTCAAACAGTATTTGTTCAGCGAAGTAGTTGCTAGGTAAATGCTACAGATCTATAATTTAAATCAGATTGAAATAAAAAGTGATACAGGTATTAAAAGTCTAGTCTCTGCCTAGACCAGGGATTAGCCACTGCCCAGACCCTGTACTAGGCAATGGCAAAACAAAAGTAATAAGTAGTCTCTTATTCTTTATTCTGAAATAGATTAAAATTAATTTTAAAACCTTTCTTTCTGGGCTTATGTTGTTATAAAATTTTTTAAGTTAGGAGAATAGTTCAGGAGCTACTGATCTGAGATACAAGACCTATTTTTAATTTCCTAACCTAAGCCGGTTAGGTGGTTTAAGATGCCCATGCAAACAATTATCATGCGATAAGGTCATTGTATAATGGAAGGATCCTCAACACTGCAGTTGAGACTGTGCAAAGACCGCCGGACTCTATCTGATAAAGGGGTTGCTGTTTAAAAAGTTAACATTTAAACGGATGCCTAGAAATGGGTAAGAGTGTACCGAGCAGACAAGTGAGAAGATGACGTCGCGGTGGGGACGGAAGAGGAGGGTGCAGGGTGACAGGGTCAGTGCTGCTGGGCCGAGCCAGCGTTATGTCGGGGAGGCCGGGAGTGAGGAAGAGAGTGGGCGGGTCCGTTTGTGCCATACAAGCAGTTTGAGAGTTTAGCCGGGTAACTGAGAGCCACTAAAAAAGTACAATAAACTGATCTGTAGGAAATAGATTGCAAGGGATGGGTATTAGAGGTAGAGACCTCTTTAAGGAGACTGTTGCAGTGTGGCATAGTCCAAATGAGGGATGAATGAAGGCCCTGGAATGGATGGAAAAGGACAGTTTGAGAGAATCTCTAGTCTTTCATGATTAGATCTTCATGATTAGGAGGAGCGGGAAGAATCTCAGATGATTTCCAGATGTTTTACTCGAACAACTAGGTGAGTGATGGTTCCATTCGCTGCATTAAGGAATAGTGACTTAAGGGGGAACATGATGGCTTAGCCCTGGACATACAACCAACTATTCAGAAAGACCTGTTTTTTTAGACATATCCAGAAAGGGGGCGCCACAGAAACATCTCTCTGGACTAGAGATTTGGAACTGTGGGTCATTTTTTAACCAGTGCAATAGAAGTTGTGAAAATGGAGGGAGAGTAATAGTAGACGGACTGAGATGTGTCCCTGTGGAACACCAACAGAAGAAGGAACGAACGTGACGTCTTAGATACTGAGGATGGAGCTTTTCAAGAAAGAGAAGGCGAATGTGTAAAAAGCTTCCACAAAAGTAAATCATGAAAGCTAAAAACTGGAGATTGGGTTTGACATTTAGAAGGTCAGTGTTGCTTTTAAGTGAAGGAGCCTCAGAGGGACAGTGAGGCCTAAAGCCAGATTGCTTCAGGCCGAGGAGTGAATCAAGGGAAGGAAGTCCATGTCCTTCTAGGAGTGGATTGTCCAAAGGAGACTTGTGAGGTGATAAGGGGGAATATAAAGTTAAGGAAACTTGTTACTTTGTTTTAGCTCTAGATATGAAAAACTTGAGGATTTTTACATGCTGAAAAGAAAGCACTTAATGGCAGGCGTTTGAAGACTGAGTAAAGATAATCAGTGGAATGAAGTCCCCAAGGAAAGAGGGTCGATGAGACCCAGAGCATTGGTGGAGAAGCCAAGTCTAGGTGGGAAGGAGGAGACATGTTGTTCCAGGTCGGAGCCATTGGGGCGGAAGGGTGGGTGCTGGCCTGGCCGTGGGGAGAGGAGTCTGGTCGGGGACAGCACCTGAAGGTCACTCCCCTTCCCATTTATTAATCCTCTTGCCAAAGATCTAGCAATTTCAAACCTAAGACCTACTGTTGTAGGTCTTCCTGATTTCCCTACCCACAAAATCCATTCTATTTCCACCAAAGAAACAAAACACTATTTTTAGGATCCCTTCCTTTAACCACCACACTGAATGTTGTGTTCCCTTTCTCAAAACGAATTCCTCTGTAAATTATTATTATTTTCCATCTATTTACACTTGGTTTTTAGGCCTTTCTCCAATTCCACACCTCTTTTAGATTAACTTAGTTCACTGTGTTCTCTCTTTCATCATTCCCACTTAGCAGAATTCAGTATAGTTCTAACAAACTCGTGACAGCCAGAAATACATAATTTACCTAAAACTCTTTATGAATCCTACTCTTATAAAAAGATCCTTGTGGAATGAATCAGAAATTGCAGTTTGATTCATTTTTGATAGAGCAAGATAATTTATTTTTGCTTGTTGCTTTTATTTTTACTTTTCTTTCTTCTCTGCCACTCCTACACTGTCTTCTCATTTTCAGTATTGGAAAATTTGGAATTATTCATTTGCACTATGTAATAATCATTAGTGTGTTTTATCAAGCTTTCTGGAGAAGAAACTTTACAAAACTTTAGTGATAACAAATGAATACTGTGATTTCACCAAAGTCATGACTTAGTCTTTTAGAATATAATCTTTCTGTCTTAGCCAGTAATTTGCTTTTTCCCCCTTTTATTAGCAGTTTGATTTTAGAAATTTTTATTTTGGGCACGCATTTGAGTTCTCTGTTTTATGTTTCGTCAAAGCTTAAGTAGAGATCAGTTGAGCCTTAATTTTGCATGTGTATTAAAAATAGCTTTTATCTAAAAGATGAGTAATAATAGCTAAGTATAAGTAACATCTGTAATAGGATTTATTTTTGTAGTTTTTAACTACTTTATTAGCCGTGCAAAAAAGAAAACTATGTGTCATTTTTAGCCTTTCTCTGCTAACACTGTTCTCATGGTTCTTGAGATGCTGTTTTGGTCTATGAACCCATCTTTTGATATAGTAGCTTTACTTCTAGTTTTTGAACCTCCTAAATGAGTTTTGCAAAATTGTTCCTATACTTGTTCTACCCCACCGTTGGCTTTGTCCATGGGTCCTTTGTACATGTTCCTTGATGACCTCTCCCCTTCTTTCTCCTGTTACCCCCTCCCCTTCCCCCCACTCTGGTTACTGTCAGTTTGTTCTTTATTTCAATGTCTCTGGTTCTATTTTGCTTGCTTGTTTGTTTTGTTGATTAGGTTCCACTTATAGGTGAGATCATATAGTATTTGTCTTTGTATTGCTATTTTTAAGTCTTTAATAGATGAGAAAACAGATCATTGGTGTTCATTTTTAGTAAATATACTAAATGGTCCTGAGAGCATTTATTATAATTTTTACAGTAACATTTTGAATATGCTACCACCAGTGTCACCCCCATAAATTTAATAAATAAATAAATAATGGGAAATAAATCAACCATCAAATTACAGAATAATAGGTTGGCTATTATTTTGTTTTGGTAAAAAACAAAACTACACACAGACACACACTCTCCTGTGTTTGTTTTATTATATAAGCAAGACAAAAGCTGTGAATGGGTACACATGGAAAACATAAAGAAAAACTAAAACTCTTATCCTTTTTCTGAATGACTGTATCAGTCATTTCCAAACCCACCTGTATGTGAGTCATCTAGTTAGCATTGTTGAAAATCAGATCCCTGGCTCTGAAGTAGAATCTCCAGGAGTGATAGAAATGTTAGACTAGTGGTTCTCAAAACTGGGGGATCATCACAATCACCTCTGAAGCTTTTAAAACATCTAGATTCCTTTCCCCATGAACAGGGAATTTGGAGTTTGTAAATATTTCATGGAACTTGCAGTCAGTTTTTTAAAAAGTTCCCATGTGATTCCAGTGATCCATAGGTTTGTGAACCACCCATTGAATGCTTTATTTTCTCTTTGCAAGACACTGTGCTGGGTGTTACAGTTTTTTTTAAAGATTATTAAAACACAGTATTTGCCTTCAAGGAATTTATAATGTAATTGGAGTTAGTGGGGGATATAAAAAAGGGTGGCAAAACTGACACATAGCAGCTGTTACAAAGAGCAAAAGAGAAAAATGTCCTGAGATAAAAAGTTTAGAAAATAAAAGGCGAGAGTGTCAGCCATTTCCTCTATTAACTAGGATTTCATAGTCTTTTGAAAGTTCTAGCTAATGCAGTAAGACCAAAAAAAATGAAGTCGAATATAAGTAATGCAAAAGAAGTGAGAAATACCATCATTATTTGAAATTGAAACATTACTGCCTACCTAGAAAACCCAAGATAATCAACTAACATTTATGAACACTACTAAAAACATACCAGTAACATTGTCAGTTACAAAATAAATTTAAAAATCAGTGTTTCCTCTATATCAGCACCAACAGAGAAATGTGTTTTTAAAGACCCTACTTATAACAACACAAATATAAAATAAGATCTATAGCCATTCTTAAGAAATTTGCCTAATGAAGTAAATTATAGAACTTATTGAACTATAGAACTAACTATATAAAATAAACTATAGAACCTAACTAAAGAACATCAAAACAACTTAATAAATAGAGAAACATTGCAATAAAAATATCATTTGTATTTTTGTCTTTTTGCTATACCTGACAATACATATCTGAAGTTCACTTGGAGGAATAAACCAAACAGACTTTTGGAAAAAAAAAAAAAAGTAACGTGAATTACTTTTATGAGCAGGTATTAACAATTTCCAAAATGACAATAATCAGAGGGTGATAGTAATTTTTACAAATCAATATAAAATAAAAGTGGAATTTTTAATTATTAGGAAAATAGATACTTAATGATATGTTACTGAATGTGTTGAATCTGGTATAGGTACAACTCAATGTACCTAAATGTGGGGGGAAATGCCATATGGATTAAAGATCAACTGAAAGTAAAAAAGCAATAGAAAAATTAGTGGAATACATATACAATCTTGATGTGGGGGAAGGCTTTTTAAACATATGACAGTAAAGGCAGGAACCACTTTTTTACAGGGTTTCATTTGACTACATAAAGGTCTGAAGTTTTTGCACAACAACAAAATTAACTAAATTGAAAGGTAAATAAATTGGGAAGAAGTATTTATAATATGGTATTCACACCCTTAATATAAAAAGAGCTTTCTTCCCAGGTAATGCTAAGATTAACTCCTAATATTGGGCTGAGAAGGAGCAGAGCACATGCAGATTTAAGCTTTCAGAAGAGCAATTTGGCCATATGTATCAAAAGCTTTAGAATATTTTTGAGTCCTTTACGTACTTGTAGGACTGTAATCTAAGGAAGTAAATATGTGCAGAAGATAATGTTAAGGGTACTCTTTACAGCATTGTTTAAATAAAATTGAAAACAATTTATATGTCTAGAGACCCACTCCTTGAAACTCACCATTCCTAGGGTGCTGCTCTCATTTCATGGCTGAAGGCGGAGGCATCTCCATCCCAGGCAGCAGGGTGGAGGAAAGGCTGCAAGAGGGTGCGCCCCAGCCATCTTTTGAGGAAGGTGCCCAGAAGCTGCCATTTGGAAACTGCCCAATACGTAGTGTCATGGCTACACCTAGCTGCAAGAGAGACCAGAAAATGTTGTCTGTATTCTCAATGGCCATGTGCCCAGCCGAAAGTGTCATTTCTATGCAGGAAGGATAGAAGCGGTTTTGGCAGACAGCTACCAGTCCACCACACTGCCTACTTCTCCGCCTTTGCATCTTCCATTTCTTAGTGTGGCCCTTATTTGGAGAGCACTGACTCATTCTGTCTCTGCTTCCACAGACTGTGTTTCCAACCTGTAGATCATCTGGGTGAGTTTTAACTCTTTTTCTCATATCCAGGAGCTCCATATCTACCTTTAGTCAGTCACTAAATTCCCTGTCAGTATGTCACTCTTTGAGGCATGATGCGTTTTTCCTACCCAAATATGGGAAATTAGTTGCAGTGCCTAGCAGATGAGGTTATTGCCACTAAACATTACCAGCTGGTTTGTAACATTTGGAAGTAGGAAAAGAATCAACTCTAATTCTTCTGTTCTTCCTTTCCACTCCCCCCGACCCTACCCGAGTAACTTGGAAACACTGTCAGCTTTGGACTGCATTGTTTAGGAAAACCTCAGAACATAGAAAAGCCATCCTTATACCATTCTCTGTCTTTTAATGCATTTGAGACACAGTACAATTTATAAACTGTATATGAATTCCACTGTTGACAATCTTTCTAGTTTTTTTTTTAAGCATGTTTATGCCTCATATGATAGGGAAGTATTTTTTCCATACTTTATCTCAGTAACACCGCGGTTATCTAGCTTGTCTTTAATATTTCGCAGCTGCCACTCATTGACAGGTCTGTGCC
Organism: Micronycteris hirsuta; assembly: GCA_004026765.1. Classification (NCBI taxonomy): domain Eukaryota; kingdom Metazoa; phylum Chordata; class Mammalia; order Chiroptera; family Phyllostomidae; genus Micronycteris; species Micronycteris hirsuta. Next base: position 28,664 of record PVJI01015979.1, read on the forward strand.
AGAGAGGAGAGAAGTTGGGGGGGAGAGGGGCACACACTCGTCTTTTATAGTTTTGTAACTCCTCCCTCAATTGATTCAGTGCTAGCTTACTTGTACATAAAGAAACTCTAGTATTTCAATAATTATACCCAAGTCATACCAATTCTCCATCATAGTTATTAGCTGTTGCATTCTGTGGAAGGCATGGAGGACGTAACTACCCCATTCTCTAAACGAGCACACACATTGTATCAGTTCAGTGACTTTGTTCCTGATCACACCCCTAGTGAGTGTTGAAGCTGGGGTTCCAACCCAGGTCCACCTAATCCCCTGCAGGTCATATGGTCCACACAAAAAGGTCCTTGATATTGAAATCCTGCTGTTCTGCACGATTTAAACCCCATCCATCTTACCCCATTACCAGCTAGGCCACCAAGGTGAGAATGGTTATTATTGGCAATACAGCCAGAACACAGTTACTTAGAACTAGTGAAACACGATAGTATTTGTATTTATTAATCCTATAAATCAAAAGTATAAATAAACAGCCCTGGCTGGTGTAGCTCAGTGGATTGAGTGCAGGCTGCGAACCAAAGGGTCGCCGGTTCGATTCCCAGCCAGGGCACATGCCTGGGTTGCGGGCCAGGTCCCCAGTGGGGGCCACATGAGAGGCAACCACACATTGATGTTTCTCTCCCCCTCTTTCTCCCTCCCTTCCCTTCTGTCTAAAAATAAATAAAATCTTTTTTTAAAAAAAGGTATAAATAAACAGTATTAGCTCTTTTGAGCCCAGGGATGTTTTCTAAGCATGGATGTTTTTGACAGGACCTAGTATTAAAGACCTTTGGATGTAGGTCTGAGTGATGTACTGAATCCCAAATAATGAATGGAGTGGAGACGTGAGGACTGTCTTTGTAAATGTGAATGTCGTCTATGGCCACAGGATTTTCTATCTTCTGTGTAACTCTGGAGGGGGCCACTGGTTAGAAATAAAGGCAAATTTAAACTAAATGTTAGAGAAGGCATTTTACAGCAAATAAGACTTTATTCAGAAATGGATAGGGATATGTTTTGAATGTTTTTTCCATCTCAAAATATTTAGACCAAGTATTTTGAAGGAGACAGGATAAAGCAGTAAGAAGTACTGGACTTGCAGCTTGGAGATATCAGCTCTAATTTTAGCTCTGCTTATGTGCTTGAGTTAGCTGTTCGAGTCTCTGGGCTTTCCTCTCCTAGTGAACTAAATGAAGGAGTTGGGCTGAATTGCCTTTTAGGTGGGTGGTTTTTGTTGCCTTTTAGGTGGGTGGTTTTTGTGTTGTATGTGCTCATTAGTATTTGTCATAGCACAGCCCCTCTGTCCTAATGCCAGTGCCACATCCTTCATCTTCCCAGTCTTGCCCTGCTTCACGCTGTGTAGTATTTTATCTGTACTTCTCATGGAATGTGTCAATTTCGACTTTGTAGCAAACTTATTGGTGAGATTCTTGGTGGCAAGATCTGTATCATATTCACTGTTGTATCCCCCACTGTACCTTACACAGAGTGTTCAGTTAGCATTTGTTGAGTAAGTCAGAAAAAACTACCTGATACAGGAAAGAATCGAGGACAAATCTTTGCAACCATGTTTTTCTGTTTCTCTGGAAAGATTACTTTGATTCACAGTAGACAAATGCATGCAAACAGTCTAACAAAAGTGTATGTATTTGTGGCTTGATGTTAAATTACCACTTGTTTAGACGGGGCGCTGACGCTGACAGTAGCCACCTCCACTCAGCTTCACCTGGAAAAAACAAACTGCTGATCTGCCACCCGGAACTCGTTAGATTCTTTTATTTGCATTTTGCTCCCTTGACATTATATCACACTGGGAATTTAAATAGTATCTGGCTTTCTTTCAAATGTTGTTTCCTGAAAAGTTACTTTGCCTAAAATTCATTCATATTCCTCCAGTCTTTCTTCCTTTCTCCTTCCTCCCTTTGCCCCACCTTTTTTCTACCACTTTCTCCTGACTTCCACCCTCTAAAATGCAAATAACGTAGTATCATAGGAGTTGTATAATACAATATCACGGTAAAGTGGAGAACCTGGTAATTCAAGGTGAAAATAAAACAGCGCAAAGTTGTAAGTAGCCAGATTCAGACATCACCTCTGTGAAAACCTCCTAGAATCCATTAACCATTTTTGACACAATCTTTAATGCCTTTACACAGTCTGTCTTCTTTGTATTCCTGTGTTTGATCTTACTTCTAGTACATTATATTATTGTAACTTTAGTTCACATATCTGTTTCCCCAAACGGGCTACATTTTATTCTTCTTTGTATTATATATTGTTGAATAAAAAAACTACTCAACTTCCGGTTTTGGAGGTATCTTTGAGCTCGCTGAATAGACACCTTGAGCAAAGCTCACCACCACCACCCCCCTCCCGAGCTAAAAAAATTTATGGACAAGAAGTTATCATTGAAATTAAATGGTGGCAGACATGTCCAAGGAATCTTGCGGGGCTTTGACCCCTTCGTGAACCTTGTGATAGACGAGTGTGTGGAGATGGCAGCGAGCGGGCAGCAGAACTACATCGGGATGGTGGTAACACGAGGCAATAGTATCATCATGTTAGAAGCCTTGGAACGAGTATGAAGAATGGCTGTGTTCACCAGAGAAACCCAGCTGCGTCCGCGTCTCCTGTTTTACTGCAATATAAAATTTGAGCCTTGTACATTTTCACATTGAACTTTTGTTAAATAAATTTTTGTATTGGTCAAAAAAAAAAAAAAACAAACTACTCAACTTCCTGTGTTTCTCTGACAGTTTTTTTTACACAGGTAGATGCATTGTTCCTTCTTCATAGTTGAAGAACCTGTAGCTTAAAGAAGTTAACTTTGCCTGATGCCAGAAAACAAGTAGGTGGAGGAGCCAGAGTTCACATCCAGGGCTTTTTGGATCCCAAGTTCTTTACCTTTTTCATTCTGCCTCCAAAATGTGTCTTCCCATTTCCACTGCTACAGTCCTTAATCAACAACTTATTCCCTCTTCCTTAGAGCTCTTTTATAGTCCCCTGTTCAGTCTCCCTGTTTGTGTCTTCTTTTTATTCCTGCTCATACATCGTTATCTGATCATATCATGTCCTTTGAGAAATCTTCAATGGCTCCTCACTTCCCATAGGACAAAACCCAAACTGTGTGGTATGTAACTTCTCTGCTTGATAATCTGCCCCGTTGCCACTCCAGCCTATTTTCCACCCCTGCTTTCCTGGTGCACCCCGAACTCTAGCCTCGTACTGCCACTTCACTGTCGTCTACACGGCCAAGGCAGCATCCAGCTTCTGTGGGGTTTGCTAGTTGACACTCCACCCAGCTTAACCCTATGCTTTCCATTAACTGTTGTCCGATTTCCCCTGGGAATCAATCTCTTTCTCTGTGTGCCGCTTCTGTATTATACTTGTCTGTGACTATACAGGTCCCTGTGATAACATTGGAAGCCTTTGAGAGTAAGAACTGTGTCTTCAACTCACCATTTTCGTGAGCTTTCTACAATAATTTGTTTATAAAAATACTCCATAAGACTGGATGAGCCTGGCTTCTAGGGCAACAATAATGGTTCTGTGTAAAATTCAGATTGACTAGTTGAATGTGGGTTGTCTCCGGGCCTGCCATTAAAGCATTGGATTTGTACATAAAATTCTTCTGTGTAAATCAAACGACTAAGCTTGCTTTTGCCAAGGATACCAGAGAAGATTAGATTTGTTTTATTCTGCAGTATTCTGTATGCTACCGCATATTGTTTGTGTATGTGGGTGTGTACACATGTATGTGTATGTGGGTTTGTACACATACATGTACTTTATATATGCAGATATGAAGAGATGGTCTTCAGTTTTTTAATTTTATATTTTCCGTTATGTGAAGTATTTTTAAATTAATCTTTGTTAATTACACCAGTGAAAATCTAGTTTTAGTATTGTTTTCTTTATATTTATGTTTTTTAAAAAGCAAACAATATAATATGGTGAAATAGTTCATTCACATGGAAGCACATATATTGGTAGAAAAGTTCCTAACCTTACATTTTTATATTCTCAATTTGATGAGGACTGTTCACTCTTTACCTAGCTGTCTTCTGCCCTGTAAGATCATCTTCGGTGGTCTCCCTCCCCTAGGAAAGCTCCCCCGCCCCTTGTTAGCAGCTCCTGCGTTGCTTTTGTTTCGCTCTGGCAGTTGTCACGCCCAGCTTATTAGTGCCACACCTGAAACATGCAGACATTCAGTAAAGGTTTGTAGAGTGAATAAACATATGGAAGAACTTAGCAATTAAATATAGGTTTGTAAGTACGGATGCACAAGGCTGCTTATGGAATACTCTCTCTAGTGAAATAAAAACAGGTTGCAGGACAGAATGTGTGCACGTGTGTGTTGGGAGAAGGTGTGCGACAAACCGGTATTCCACGGTGAGTTGTGTGTCTGGGAACAGAGAGTCAGAAGTGGACTTCCACTAGTACAGTTTTGTGTTGGAACTTTCCGAAATTTTTATTAAACATGCACTATTTTGTAATTTTAAATGAACAATAACATGAAATATTTTAGCGTTTCTGTTCAAAGTGCTAATGATACTTTAGTAACAACCTAAAACTATTTTTAAAGACAAAGTTAGGCATTTACCCCATACTCTCAATTTTTGTAGAAAATAAATTATTTTCTTTGTTTAAATGTTTCCTGGTCCTTTTGAGAAATTGTAGCACTCGGAATAAAGTGGACTATATTAAATCTTTAAGCCATGGTGGCGCATGTGTTGGGAAACTGAATCTTCTCATCTGTCTGCTCATGTTCGAGGCCATGCCAGTAGAGGCAGCTTTCAACAGGCAGTAAGAAACTGACTAATTTTCACTGACCAGAATCTTAGTTTTTTGGGATCGCCTCACCCCCTGTTCTTAAACCCTTGAGTTCTCTTGGGTAATTTAATTCCATGCCACTGAGCAGCTGGTCTTGATGATGGTAAAGTCTTTCTTCTGAGCCCAGGCCCAAATGAAAGTGCCAATCAAAGATACCCAGTTAACCACACCCTTAATTAAGTCAGTTATCCCACCCCTTACTTCCTTATCCTTTTTATGAACCTGGAAAATGGTCTTACTAAAACAAGGTTTGTTGACGCTTCAGAGTCTTGGTTATTTTAAGTTTCCTAAATTTTTTTCACATGTTCCAGCTGCCAGACAGATTGCACATCAGTTTCCTGCAGCATTTGGCAGGCCTGTGTCTGCACTGCCTGAAAAACAATTTGAATTTATTGATTTTGAAATTTGTGATTGCTTTCTAAAGTTTTCTTTCCTGATCTAAATTTACTTTGGGGGAAAAAAATCTCCCCAACAGAACACATTGGTCTATTTTTGTGCCAAGACTTACAGGGAAATATTTTATATGATTAATATTGTGTGGCTAATCTGGTGTAAAAAATCAATTTTATCCATTTTAACTTATGAGAGCATGACCATCCTCTGTGAACTATTTAAAGAGCCTGTGACTTCACTAATCCAAATTTAAGTGTTTGTTATTATGTGTATTATATTAATGATGTCAATTAATATTGAGCCACAATTTTTTAAAGAATTGAATTGTATTTCATCAGCAGAGTCATATTTTTTCATTCCAGAGCAGTATCCTAACCTTGCCTTGGGCAAACTGAAATTAGCAGACTCTGGACTTGACTCCGTGAAACACACAGTTCATGGTACCAGGCCATTTTAGTAGGTCTGGAGTCAGTCAGAATGCTTCCTCCTTATCTGTCTATTCCTTTAAACTCATTTGTCCTCGAAGAATGATGTTCTCTCTTATTAATAGTCAGATGAGAAATAACATAATACCTGTACGATAATTTCATATACCAAATTCAAACCTTTTAATAAAACACTGGACCCATTTGTTACTTGGCGAGTACATCATCCTGAAGGCTTTAATGTAAACACTTTGGAGAATCAAGAAACAGCCGTTTGTAACGCTGTACAGTGCTCTGTTACCCTTCGAGTTGCCGTGCCTCCCAAACAGCATAACTTCCACCCAGGGGATAATTGACTCACCATGGAGGTCTGGTCCCCTTGTCTCACTGAATCTTCTAGAATTGCTGAGAGGTGGCTAGCAATTATTCTTTTCTCTGTGTGACATCTGCGCAGAGTTAGGCACCAGGCAGTCAGAGGTCATGCACAGGGTCTCTAAGGGGCACTGTTTGAGTACTGGTCATCCAGTCAGCAAATGCTGAGACCTAACTCCTGAGGGCCATCTCAGGAGGGGGTGCAGTGACTGAGATGCCGGGAAAGTCCTCCCCCATTATAGGCATTGCCAGTCCTGCCCTCATTTAGAAGTTGTTATGTTTTATATGTATACTTAATTTTTATCTTTAAATAATTTCTTCCCAGGATTCATAAAAACACTGGTCTCTTTATTTGTCATTCTTATTTTAAATTTAATGAAGGCCATTTTAAAAGAGCTGTGTAAAATTGTTTTGAGAACATTTTAGTTTTGACCTTAATTGCTCTTAGGATTCAAACTCTCTAATTTATTTGTATTGAGGGAGCAATAATGTTTTAAAAGTATACAACTGAGCTGTAAGACTGCTCTATTTTATGTGCGAGATTCACGCGTAAAAATCCACCTGCCGGGTATTTTCTTTAGAGCTCCTCGGAAAGGTGAGTGCTGTGGGTGGGATGACAGGACTGGGAGTTTACGTTCAGTTTAACGTGTTGAGATGGAGCAGGCAGGAAAAGCCTTGACTTTGAATTCCTTCATGACCTTTTAAGTTCCTTTGATTCGGGGGAAGTGTGAGGAATGTGTGGAACTAACTTCAATTGAATAAATATTACACTTCAGTGACTTTAACTTTTTTTTAGTAAGGAAGGACAAGATAAGTATAGGAGAAACATGATTATAAAATTTGTTTCATTATTTAAAAAAATACATACGTGTTCAGGCCAACAGTTCTTCCAAATGATGTTCCCTTACTTAAGCCTACAGAGACTGGGAACTAAGACTCAGTAATTAATGACAGTTATTCATTTACTCCCTACCCTTATGTGTTTTCCTGCCCTTGAAAAAGGGACAGGGTAGCTAAAAGACACTTTTTGTGTATTTTCCCTCATAGTGGGTTATACTTGGCAACAACCAGTTGATCTCCTGGTTGTTCTCCCGCTTCCATCCTTTCCTCCCTATACTCTGTCCTTCTGTCTGGAGCCAGGCTGACTCACTTTAAATACAGATCACACTCTGTCACTGTCCTCCTCAGGATGCACCAGGACCTCTCCGACACAGAGTAAAGCCCGAGGCCTGCAGCATGGTCTGTTGGGACCACTCATGTTCTGGCACCCAGCCATCCCTCTGACCTCATCTCCTCCCACTCTCTTTGCTCCCTTAGCTTCAGCTCTGCTGGCCTCCTTGCTGGTCTTTAAGTCAAGTCAAGTTCACCCCTTTTCTGCGGACAGCACTTGGGCTGGCACTGTCAGGAACGCTCTCCTTCTCACAGATACCCCTCGCTTCCTTCAGGTCACTTCCCAGTCACCCTGTTCCATACGCTACTTTGCTTTGAGGAGCACCTACCACTGCCCAACAAGATATTACATAGTATTGCTGTGGCCTCTCTTCGCTGGAATGGGGGCTAGGCCTTCTTAGTTTGTCCGCTGCTGACTGTCACCCGGGTTTGCAAGGAGTAGCTGTTGAATGAATGAGAAGTTACTGGATGTTTAAGAACTTGATAAGACTCCCATACTTTAAGATCTCAAGATAGACATTTTAATATAAATTCTGACTTTTTTTTTTAACCCATATGGCTTTTCTAGCAGTGGTTGATGTATATTAAAATATGGAGAAAAGAGAGGGAAGAGTGTTTTGAATAAAGCTCTTCCAGCTAATTTTCTTTCAACTTTTTTTCATTGTGGAAAGTTTTTAAAAGCTGCAAAATAGTGCAATAAACACACATTTGCCACTTAGTTTCAACAAATACTAACATTTTGCTGTGTTTGCTTTAATTTTACATGTGCATATTTTTTCCCAGCCAGTTATGACACAAGAGCATAACCCGAATCTTTCTGCCCGATTGAGAATCCCTGACGTAGCAGGTGTGCAGGTGGGGGACAGTCGTGACGAGCGGGCCAAGGTTGGGTTTGTTTCTCGGTGGCGTCTGCAATAATCCTGTGTGCTGGTCAGGGCTGTTACGGAGAGACGTCGTTATCTAGATGGTCAGATACTTACGAATTTGCCGCCATGGTACATTTGCAGAAGCTTTTTTGTTTGTTCCTGGTCTTTTTTTCCCCCAAAATTATATTGTTTTCTAGACAGTTGGTATGCCCCCCACCAATGCTAATACAGCCACTCCGGCCTTCTTGCGTTTACTGTTCGCATGCTGTACCTTTTTACACCCATTCGCTTTCGTCTGTCTGTGCCTTTATATTTAAAGTGAAGTATGCGTCCCGCTCCCCAGCCCTCCAGAACATTTAAAGTGTCCGCCACTTGTCTTTTGGTCTCCATATTTTCTAAAGAGAAGTCCATGATGATACAAGTTGGGGTACATTATGTCATTTTTCTCTGTCTACTTTCAAGTCTTTTTCTTTATTTCAGCAAACCTACGCATAGTTTTTTGTGATTGATGCTGCTTTAATCGTCCTATGAGTTCATGAGCTTTTTGAATGTGTAAATTTATGTTTTTTACAAGGTTTGGTAATATATCCGCCACCTCCGCATTTTCTCAGTATCCACCTTTTGGGACTCCAAATACAGTATTCCTGCAAAACCTTTTAGCATGGTTTCAAAAGTCCCTGAAGCTCTCTTCATTTTTTTCAATCTTTCCCCTTTCTTCGTCAGATTAGATAACTTATATTGATCTTTTCCAATAGAGCTTTAGTCATCTACATTCTGCTTTCAAGCATAGCCAGTAAACTTATTCAGATATTTCACTTTTCAGTTTTAAAATTTCCATCTGATTTTTTGTTTTATTTTCTATTTCTCTGCCGAGATTTCCCATTTTTTCATTCATTACGAGCTTATTTTCCCTCCCCTCACTGAGAGTAATTATAGCTGCTTTAAAGTCCTGTCAGTTTCTCTGTGTGGGTCGTGTCAAAGCTGGTCTGTGTGGATTGTGTTTTCCTTTGAGATGGGATCACATTTTCCTGATTCTTGATATGTCAAGTAATTTTTGGATTACATCCCAGTATTGTAAATATCTATTGTGGAGGGGGGAAAATGTTTTTGTTTACCCTTCAGAGCCTTCGGTAGTTGGTTTTGTATTTTGTCCACAGTTTAAGGCTATTATCTGTGAAGGAGTTAGTCTATTAGGAGCTTACTCTGACCAACGAAAAGCCGAACTCCTGATAACCCTTTTAATCCCTTCACTGCCTCTGAAGTTTCCTGCAAACTGCATGCCTCCGCTACCACACAGAAAGAAATTCCTTTACGTCTTCACCCAAGTGGATACAATCAGAGCTAGCTGCCAAGGGTACAGCAGTGAGTGACAAAGATGAAATTTGTCATCCTCCTAACTGGCGTCCTTTCTTCTGCATTCTCCCCATTGCTACCCTGCCATGTGCTCTTTTGTCACCAGAGCTGAAAGGATTTAGCTGCATTTAGCAGCAAGTACCACGGCCACCTCTTGAGGAGCACCGGGGAGAGGGAAATCCCAGAACAAGATGATGGCAGAAGCTGGGAAGCAGAACGTGTGAGAGCAGAGGGAGGAAAGCCCTGCTGGTGGCGGTGGGCACAGGCGTGGCGCGTGTGTGAGCTGGGAAAGAAAGGGAGACAGGAGGGCAAGAGCCAGCGGTGCCGACCTTTGCACTTGGCCTTTCGTGTCTGTGGCCTCATGGGATCTTCAGAGCAACACTGTGAAATGCATTATAATATTTCGTGTTACTTGAGAGGCTTAGAAACTGAAAGAACTCAGATGATTTTCTCCAAGTCACAAAACTTAATAAATGACTAGTGAAGAAATAAAGTGTTTGTTTGCTTTTCTAAGGTTTGTTTGAGTCACCCGAAGTCTCTCTGGAAACTTTGGGGAGCAGTATGAGTCTTTCTGGGTTCTGCCAGCTGGAAAGTGGGCCGTGGCCCTTTCTCGTTTCAGCTCTTTACTCTCTGACCAGAAGGCAAGCTTGATCGGCCTTCAGCTTAGTTTAGCTGTGGGCAGGCCTCTCCACTGTTCAGCGCCCCACCCCTGCCCCCACCCCAATCTCAGTCTGCTTCCTGATGGCTTTCTAAGCCAGAGCCTTGAGCGAAAGTTTGAGTGCTCTTCAAAAGACACAGGGGGCTACCTCGTCCGTGAGAGGCAGAGGTTGGAATCTTCCTTTCGAATTTCTCTTACTTCTCACCTCCAGTGCCCTCGTCCTTGCGCTCACTCCCGACTTCCTGCTGCACTGAGTGATGTTCAGAGAGAGTGGAGCAGTGTGTTACCAAGAGCCACTAGCTTCTTTCATATAAGCTCGTTTCACTCTGTCACTCAGCATCGAGTAGGAAGAAGGGGACAAAGCAAAACTTCAAGAATCTTATAAACAGCAGATTCAATAATACTCCCCCACCTTATGTCAAATTCGAAACAATGTTCATTGTTCCCCTAGAATTTCTTCCGCTTTGTGACGTCCTCAAGTGGCTCCATACAGGTGGTGCTGACTGAATTAACTCCCATTAACTCAGTCTGCCACATAGCTCAAGGGTCTGAATTCAGGTCCTCTTCAGTCTTACATGTTTTTCTTACACTCTCTATGCCTGAGACACTCAGGGTAGACCACTGGCTCTCAGCCAGAGATGGCTTTGCCCTCCAAGGACCATTTGGTAATGTCAGGAGATATTTTTCGTTCTCACAGCTGGGGACAGCGACTGGTATCCAGTGAGCAGAAGCCAGGGCTGCTGTTAAACCTTCTACAATGTACAGGACAGCTC
>PVJI01015980.1:0-39650 GCA_004026765.1 Micronycteris hirsuta
AGAGGCTCCCCCGTGCACACCAGCGCCAGAGCAGCCTGGCAGGCGAGGAGGAAGCAGCGGGCCTCCCTGGGCTGTGAGGAGCTCATCGTTTAATATGACTGAAACTGATGGTTTTTTACATTTTTCATTAACAGTGAAATGTTTGATCCAGCAGAAAAGTACAAAATGGACCACAAGAGGAGAGGACTTGCGTTAATCTTCAATCATGAGAGGTTCTTCTGGCACCTAACACTGCCGGAGAGGCGGGGCACCAACGCGGACCGGGACAATCTCCTGCGCAGGTAGTCGTTTTATCTGCAGGTCAAGGTGATGAGATAGTTAAGTGATAACTGCTTCTGGAAGCTTGCCCATGCTGAAGAAATAACAGAGCAAGCGTGTTTGAGGTTGAGCCTCCGTTGAGCACAGCGCCCCCCTTAAGAACTTGCCTGAGTTTTCTTCCTAACCCTGTTCTATTAAATGTTAACAAGCTCTGTTTTATATATTGTTACAAATATACAGTTGACTCGAAAACTGAGGGGTTAGGAGTGCCAACCGCCCACACAGTCAGAAGTCCACGTCTAACTTTTGACTCCTCCAAACCTAAATTGTCCCTCAGTATCCACAGGGGATGGGTTCCAGGATCCCTTTGGATACCAAAATGTACAGATGCTCAAGTCCCTTGTATAAAATGGTGTAGAATGTAGCTCAACTCATAGTCAGCCCTCTGCATCCGCGGACTCTCAACCACACATTGAAAACAGTACATAATGTATTGAAAGAAATCTGCGTATACCTGCATCCTCACACTTCAAACCCTTGTTGTTCAAGGGTCGCCTGATTTGCATAGTGAACACAATATTCTAACTTGAGTCGGTCATCATCACTGGTCAGTCCTTTCTTGTCGTGGGTGATCTGGGAAAACCATCATTGTCATATTTGATTTTTCTTTCTTTCCCCCTAAAGAAAAGACAACTTATGTGTTATAAAATGCATATAAATTCTTCAAGTAGGGTATGTGACAGCTTTGAGTAACTCATAAGCTAATACACGATTTAATCTATCACCAGGTTGTCGGATCTAGGATTTGAAGTGAAATGCTTTAACGATCTTAAAGCACAAGAACTGTTGCTCAAAATTCATGAGGGTAAGTAGTTTTCCTGTTCATCTTCCTCTGATGGGATTGAGTATTTTAATTATCCTATCTGAAAAGACAGGTCCAAATGATTAACTATGCTGTAAAAAGTCTTACCAATTAATTTGGTGTGGGTTAGGGGTTTTTGGCTGTGCCTGTCTGCTTATATGTTACCCAGTAGATTTAGAGACCCTTGCAAAGTATTATGCCTCCAAAGTGTATATTTGGCATACCAGGAGTTATAGTCCATTATTCTGTAAATGAATGAAATGACCTTTTCACTTGGCAATTAAAAGCCTAAAATGCAAACACTACATATGCTGGGCAGTGATTTTTTAATTGACTCCTTCCACACTCAAGTTTTTTTTTACTGACTTCAAAATACTGTTGATTTACATACATTATCTCTTATTTTCTATATCACTATGCAGTAGGTATTTTAACAATTTATGTTTATCATAATAATCACTGCATGCCATAGATTTTCAAGTCTTTTGCTGATGGACTATTATAATATTTACATAATTTAAACTTTCTTTGGAGCTCTTTTTTTAGGTATAATTGATATACAACATTATATTAGTTTCAGGTATATGACATCATTGTGAAATGTCTAGTTCCCAATAAGTCTAGTTATCACCCTTTACCATACATAGGTACTGCATTTTTTTTTCTTGTGATGAAGACTTTTTTCTAAAAAATTCAGTCCTGAAAGAGGACTTACTCTCTTAGCAATTTTCAAGTCTGCAATACAGTATTATCAACCCTCGTTCCCAAGCCGCACACGACATCCCCACAACTTACATTATATCTGGACGTTTGTACCTTTTGACCCCTTCACCCGTCTTGCCCACTTCCCACCCTCCCGTTTCCTCTGGCAGCGGCCAATCTGTGCTTCATGTCTGGGAGCTTGGTTTTTTGTTTAGTTGCTTGGTTGGACTTTTTAGATTTCAAATATAAGTGAAACCATGCGGTATTGGTCTTTCTCTGATTTATTTCACTTAGCAGAATACCCTGTAGCTGCATACATGTGGTTGCAATGGCAAGATTTTACTCTTTGTTATGAGTGAATAACGTTCCATTGCCCATGTATGCACCATCTGCACCACAATTTCTTTATCCATCCAGTCATCGATGGCCACTTACATTGTCTGCAAACGTAAGTTGGCATAAGTAATGCTGCATGAACACAGAAGTGCATGTGTATCTTTTCGACTTTGTGTTTTTGTTTTCTTTGGATAAATACCCAAACGTGGAATTGCTAGATCACATGGTAGTTCTACTTTTAATTTTCTGAGGAAGCTCCACACCAGCACTCTTTTTAGATCTGTCTATCATTTTAATTTTAACTGGTTGCTGACCACGTTTTTTCGTTTGCTTGCTCATAAGCTTTGGAGGACATCAGTCTCCTGTCTTAATAATCTTTTGGAGGCTCTAACAGCAGTTACACGTACCAAAGGCACTGCATTCGCAGCAGCACATAGGGAATTGTTAAGTAGCACTTTCTGGGTCCCTCTAGCCTGCTCCGAGAAGCTCTCTGCTTGATTCAGAAAACTTTTATTGCCAAAATGACTTGGATGTTGAAGGGGGTTCCCCATAATATCCCTTTCTGTTTTACATGTCATCTTTCTGTGTTTTAGAAAAACTAATGAAATCTGTTCAAACTCTATTACTTTGAACTTTAATAATTTTGTTTAAAAAACATCAGATACAGTATGGTGTAAATTATTTGATTAAAATAAGTTGTTTCATTACAGACATTTTACATTTATTATAAGAATAACCAGTTTTATCCCTCCCTCAATATGTTTTTAACTTCATCCTACTGTTAGTCAACTGAATTTTAATATGCAGATAATAAGCATCTTATTTTCATTTCTGTATGAATTTTTGGGGCCTTTATAGCATCAACCTCTAGCCATCTAGATGCCGATTGCTTTTTGTGTGTTTTCCTGAGTCATGGCGAAGGCAACCACATTTACGCATACGATGCCAAAATTGAAATTCAGACACTGACTGGCTTGTTCAAGGGAGACAAGTGTCAGAGCCTGGTTGGAAAACCCAAGATATTTATCATTCAGGTAAGACTGATGATGTTAGCATCTTAGTTATAAAGCCCAGGGTCTGTACATGTGATTATTAACAATTAAATCTAATTTCAAAAGTAACTTTCTCTCATACTAGAAAGGCCTTTTCATATTTCTAGCAATTTGAATGATTAGTAATAATTTTTTCTTAACATTGAGAATAAATAAAGATTCTTGGTGTCTTTATTGCCAGTGTTGACATTTGAAATGGCTCAAAATTATTGTACCAGTGCACTACTGCTTGGCCCAGCGTGGTGTCAAGGTGGAGCCACCAGAGAAAGGGCCTGCTGAGTGGAGGGCACAGCGCAGGGCAGCCGGCCCAGGCTGGGGGGCGGGTTCCCTGGGAGCTGGAGAGGTGTGAGCCAGTGGGAAGGAGGCAGGCATGGACAGTGCTAGTCCTGGCTTGCTTCCTGCTTTCACATCCTCCCTAAAACCAAGATGCTCTTTCCCCCTGCCAAATTGGTATTGGGATAAAACATCTTTAGGTCTAAATAACATCACCTAGTACATCAGAAGAGTTTTGAACAAAAAGAAAATTCTTGATGTTCCAGCGTTGGAGTTCTGTGTTTCCATGAGTGGCACAGAGCACCGCGGCCACATGCCACTTCCTGCCATAGAACATTAAGGGGAGGGAGTAGGGGGTCTGTGAGAAAAGTTACGGATAATTCCGTGGTTTCTTGTTTGGACAGCTACGCTGGGCTGCCTGTGGGACATGCTGTTGGAGGGACAGGTCTGGGACCTAAGAGGGGCAGCCTGGGTTGGAGAAGTAAATTTGAGAGCAGTGAGGAGGGGGATGGTAACAGAGCCGTGGGAGCGAATGGGTTCTCCCACGGCAGGTGGAGCCTGACCAGTGAGTGTAAAACAGAGCGAAGGGACACCGGTGGGGAATGAGCAGAGGAAAGATGCTGAGGAGGGTGGTCCAGAGAAGTAGAAAAATGACATGATTGCATCATGAAAAAGGGAGGGGCCAACACTGTCAAAGACAGAGGATTGGAAATTGCTAATGAGCCCCAAGAAAGGATGATGTTTTGCTAAGTTATTTCTCTGCCTCGGACTCTTCATCTTTGAGATGGAGATAAAATAGCACCACCCCATGGAGTGGCTGTGAGGGTAAATGAGCTGGCCTACAAACGAAAAACACTGAGAACAGTGCTTAGCACAGGCAAGCCCTCACTCACCTAGGGGCTGGCTCTTATTCTTACTCTTTGGTGAATGACAGCATCAAGTTCCAGGTGTTGTACATTATATTTAGGAAGACAGTAGAAAATAAAGTCTGAAAATAAGCCCGATAATTCTTTTTTTACAAAGTATATTTTATTGATTATGCTATTACGGTTGTCCCAATTTTTCCCCCTTTGCCCCCCTCTGCCCAGTAGCCCCCCTCCCTCCAGCAGTCCCACCCCCTTCGTTCATGTCCATGGGTTGTGCATGTAACTTCTTTGGCTTCTCCATTTCCTACACTATTCTTAACCTCCCTTGTCTATTTTGTACCTACCAATTATGCTTCCCACTCTCTGTACCTTTTCCCCCATTCTCTCCTTTCCCCATCCCAGCTGATAACCCTGCAAATGATCTCCATATCTATGATTCTGTTCCTGTTCTGGTTGTTTGCTTAGTTTGTTTTTTGATAATCAGTTGTTCATAGTTATGAGTTTGTTGTCATTTTACTGTTCATACTTTTTTATCTTCTTTCTATCTTAGATAAGTCCCTATAACATTTCATGTAATAATGGCTTGGTGATGATGAACTTCTTTAGCTTTACATTGTCTGGAAGCACTTTATCTGCCCTTCCATTCTAAATGATAGCTTTATTGGATAGAGTAATCTAGGTTGTAGGTCGTTGCTTTTCATCACTTTGAATACTTCTTGACAGTCCCTTGTAGCCTGCAAAGTTTCTTGTGAGAAATCAGCTGACAGTTTTATGGGAACTCCTTTATAGGTAACTCTCTGCTTTTCTCTTGCTACTTTTAAGATTTTCTCTTTATCTTTAAACTTTGGCATTTTAATTATGATGTGTCTTGGTGTGGTCCTCTTTGGGTCCAACTTGTTTAAGACTCTCTGTGCTTCCTGGACTTGTATGTCTATTTCCTTTGCCAAATTAGGAAAGTTTTCCTTCATTATTTTTTCTCTGTCTTTTTTTAAAGGTTTTATTTATTTATTTTTAGAGAGGGAAAGGGAGGGAGAGAAACATCAATGTGTGGTTGCCTCTCACCCACACCCTACTGGAGACCTGGCCCGCAGCCCAGGCATATGTCCTAGACTGGGACTCGAACCCACGACCCTTTGGTTTGCAGGCTGGCACTCAATCCACTGAGCCACATAAGCCAGGGCTCTTTCATTATGTTTTCAAGTAAGTTTTCAATTTCTTGCTCAGCCTCTTCTCATTCTGGCACCCCTATGATTTAGATGTTAGTACATTTGGAGATGACCCAGAGGCTTCTTATCCTATCCTCATTTTTTTGAACTTTTGTTTCTTCTTGCTGTTCTGGTTGAATGCTTATTTCTTCCCTATGTCCAAAGTCATTGTTTCGAATCTTGGCTTCCTCCCCTTCACAGTTGGTTCCCTGTGGATTTTTCTTAATTTCACTTAGTGTAATATTCATTTCTTCCTTTATGTTGTTGCCATACTCAAAGAGTTCTCTGAGCATCCTGACCACCAGTGTTTTGAACTCTGCATCTGATAGGTTGCTTATCCTCATTTCATTTAGTTCTTTTTCTGGAGTTTTGTTCTGTTCTTTCATTTGGGCTGTACTTGTTTGTCTCCTCAATTTGGCAGCCTCCCTTTGGTTGTTTCTGTGTTTTAGGTAGAGCTGCTTTGACTCCCTGTATTAGTAGCACGGCCTATTGCAGAAAACAGTGGTAAATTGTGTGGGGCGGAGCCTTAGGTAAATGCCAGGTTGGGGCAACCCGCTTCACCACTTTGTGGCTCTGTGTGGGGGCAGGGCTTGGAGAGGGGACAGTGCTACTACCTGGCTTCTGGAGGTTTGCCCGTCACTCACCCCATTTCCAGTCACTTCTCCCAGTCCCTGTATGCGACTGGAGCCCTTCCAGCTGTTGCCCTGCTGCTGAATCCCAGAGGGGGTGGGTCTGTGTACGTTCTACAGCCATGCAGGCCCTTTCAGCAGAGTCTCCTGAAAATCAGGCAGTTTCTTCACCACCCCAACCCCCACTGGTTTTTACAGCTAGAAGTTATGGGGATTTATCTTTTCAGTGCTGGAACTCTGGGCTGTTTGGCCTGTTCTGGATCTGGGATTTTTCTCTCCCAAGGTATCCCTCCCAATTTTTATTCACCACACATGAATTTGGGACTGCCCATCTCCAAGTCTCCACCCCTCTACCTGTCTAGGTGAATGATGGCTTCTTTAAGTCCTTGTTGTCAGACTTCCATACAATTCGATTTTCTGTTGGCTCTGGGTGTTGTTTGTTTTGAGGTTTCGTTGTAATTCTCTCTGTGGTTATGTGAGGAGGCGAATTGGGTCTACCTACACCTCCGCTCGACGAGAAGTCTGATCATTTTAAATGGGATTAAAATCTCCCCGTAAAAATAGTAGTGGCCTTGTGTTTATCTGATAACTTTGAAATCATTCAGGACTTCTTTGTTCCTTTTAAAGCTTATAATTCTTTAATCATTTCATAATTGACGGATATGTTTATAATACTAAGCAGTCTGTGAGATCACTGTGTTAAGTTGACTGTGGCTGCCAGAACAAAGTGTGCAGAGTGGGTGGCTTGAACGACAGAAATTTATTTTCTTACAAGAGTTGGAGAAGTCTGAGATCATGGTGTTAGCAGGGTTGATTTCTACTGGCTCGTAGTTGACTGACTGTCTTATCCTTCTCTCTTCTCCTGGGCTTTCCTATGTGTGTGTCTGTCCTAATCTCTTCTCATAAGGACACCAGTCATAGTGGATTAGGGGCCACCCTGATGCCCTCATTTTACCTTAATTATGTCTTTAAACACCGAATCTCCGAATACAGTCACATTTGAGGTCTTGGGGGTTAGGACTTTGTTATATACATTTTGGAAAGGGAGGGACAAAATCGACATCAGCCTTTGAGTCAGAAGTAATGGATAAGAGTGAGACCTCACTCTCAAGTCGGAGCAAAAGGAAGAAGGCACATTGATGTTTGTCTTCTCATGTCAAGTGTTGTCATTCTGAGCAGTTTATGGCAGCAGGTAGGCAGGGAAAGCCCAATCTGGGAACATCTCTGATTAAATAGAAGTGTTTAGGCAAATACTGTAGCTTTTTAAAAGAAAGGGTGACTCTTGGTGCTATGATATGGTTTATCTATAAGGAATTTTTAAACCACAGAAGCTTTGTCCTCTATGGTGTCCCTTTCAAACAACAGAATTTAGTGTACGGTTGAGGATGCCAATATTTTTAAAACGTTGAAAGAAAATGTAAGTAGGAACAAACTGTCAGATTTAGTCTGCTCTTAACCTGAATGCTTCATTTTTGAAGTGCTTCTGTAACTGGCTTCTATAAACTGGCTTCTGTTGATGTGAATACAAAGGTGTACTGAATACACATCTGCCGTAAGCGTTACTGGTCGGGAAGAAGAGAGTAGGTAAGGAGAGGAGGTGGCTTTTCTCCCCGTCCCGTAGGCTTGTCGGGGGAGCCAGCATGACGTGCCAGTCATTCCTTTGGATGTCGTGGATCATCGCACAAACAAGCCGGAGGCCAACGTCACCGAAGTGGATGCGGCCTCAGTTTACACACTGCCTGCTGGAGCAGACTTCCTCATGTGTTACTCTGTTGCAGAAGGTGTGTGGGTATCCAATACAAACATGGAATTAACTGGCTTTCCCGGCCAAATTCCTGTAGCTTTCACCTGGGCTCGATTTGGAGCAGGTCTTTCTTCTTTTGGGACGTGGTGATTTGGTCCGGAAGCTCACAGGCTTAGAGTAGATTCCTTGGATCACACAGGTCAGAGAGAAACATGAAGATGTGAAAATGCCTTATAGAGAAATCACCCCCGAGAACTAAAAGCTTAAAAACTACAAGTCTAATTGTGCTGAATGTTAGCAGCCTGCTAGGGATTGTTGACGGTGAGTGTCATCATTGTCGACTTGTGGGAAGCTTTGTTGGAAAATATTTGATGCTGATTATTATTTTTTTTGCATTAAGTAATTTTATGTTTTCATTCTTTCTCATCTCTTCTCAAAATCATTACTTGGCTACTATTATCTTGGAAACGTTTAGGTAATGGAGAAAACTAAATAAAATTAACCCCGTTTTTATTGAACTATATAGGATGAATCCCTTTTTCCATGAGAACAGTCAACAGAGGAAAATGTAAAAACTGTATCAGGGCACACCTCAGTCTTCTCCAAGCTTTTGTAAGAATTTATACTTCTGTAACAGTGAATCATACAGGTGCTTCCAGTCACAGTAACTGAAAGCCAGAAAACTTCACTGTCCTTTTTCCTCCTGTCTTTTTTAGGTTATTATTCTCATCGGGAAACTGTGAATGGCTCTTGGTACATTCAAGATTTGTGTGAGATGCTGAGAAAATTCGGCTCCTCCTTAGAGTTCACAGAGCTCCTCACACTGGTGAATAGGAAAGTCTCTCAGCGCCGAGTGGACTTTTGCAAAGACCTAAGTGCAATTGGAAAGAAGCAGGTCCCCTGCTTTGCCTCCATGCTAACTAAAAAGCTGCATTTCTTTCCAAAATCATCATAAGGCTATTTTGTCAGATGTATTTGTATTCAAAATAGATTTCCCTTTTTTTAAAACAATATAAATAAGTATCACTAGAATAAAGCTTATGATATAGCAATTTAAAATGTTTTAAGGTTTACTGAGAGGACTTTTTAAAAAAATAGTTCATATTGGACACGGTGAAAGGGTTTGATAGATGTAGAAACAAAATCCTCAGGGAATTACTATAAATAAAAATCCATAAGCATTTTAATACTTGATTTTTGTAAGTTGTGAGATTATGCTAAATATCTGGCTGATTTAACTTGCATTTTGTAAAATTTTTAATAAACATTTTTTAAACCCAAGAATTAGTTTTCCCTTTATAATTAATATTTTATCAAATTTTTCTAATTTACATTTTTTTCATTTATGTGATTTACAGACTTGTTTTCATTTGTCATAAATTCATCTGCATATGAATTATCATTTTCATGACTTTAACTCTCACTTGAAACAATCATTCTTTAAGAACTATTACATGGCATTCCGAGGAAGAAACATAAACCATCAATTCTTCGTCCAATAGGCCAAACACAAAAATCTCATTCTGTCGGGATCTTCCGTGTTAGGTCGCTGCTCAGCGCCCAGCGGTCATCACGCCCACTCTCAGACTGTCCCGTTCATGAAAAAGTAGGTGCTCCTTGTAGGGCCTTGGCAGGGGCTCCGCTGCCGGATGAACATTTTACCTTTAACCCTCCACAGGGGTCGCCGTTGCCTTGCCTCTACCTTCAGGAGCTAACAACGCCCAAAACTCTCCCGTTCCACTTCGGAACATTCGCCTGGCCTTGTAGGCAAAGGTTATACGATTCTGGTGAACTACAAGAAAATAGCTGATGTTGTTAAAAACCTCTAGAAAAACTTTTTTTTTTCCTTGAGTGTGGTCAGTCAAAGGATTTGTTTGAATAAAATCCTCTTGTTCGAATGTAGTGAACTTGCTCTCTGCAGATCTGGGCACCCAAATGGCATCATGTCTGCGACTGTGGAGGCAATGGGGACACAACTGAATCCTGTACGAAACAGTCGTCTCAGAATAATATGGTCCTGCCCAGCTGGTGTAGCTCAGTGGATTGAGCGCGGGATGGGAACCAGAGGGTCCCGGTTCGATTCCCAGCCGGGGCACATGCCTGGGTTGCGGGCCAGGTCCCCAGTGAGGGCCGTGTGAGAGGCAACCATACATTGTTCTTCCTCCCTTCCTTCTCCTCTCTCTGAAAATAAATAAATAAAATCTTTAAAAAAAAAAAAAAGAATAATACGGTCCTTTTGTAATGAGATTAACGTGGAATGTGCTTGGAGTCCTTTCATTTTGTTTTCAATCCGTTTGGATTTACAGCTTAGAACATGAGTAGAAAGACCATATGCCATTTCTTTTAAAATAACTTTCAATGTAAATTTCAACGTAAATGATATGTGCCATTTGAAGTAACTACATTTTAAATCTTAAAAAGGTCAGAGCGGCCTGCCTGTTATCGCTGAGCTGTTGTCCCCTCAGTAGTCAGAAATTAGTTTGTCATAAATGAAAGCGTGACACACAGTTCCTTCTCTGAAGAGTAGGAATTTGTATTTCACATGACTAATTTTCAGAAGCCCTAAAAACACAGGAGTATTCTTTGATAATTGTCTAGTGCCGGGCTCAGCAAAGTTCTTCTGCAGAGCCAGATGGTAAGTATGGTAGGCTCGGCGGTACACGGTCTCTTACAGCCAGTCAGCTCTGCTGCCGTAGTGCGAAATAGCCATAGCCAATACGTACATGAGCATGGCTGTGTTTCAATAGAATTTTATTTACAAAAAGCACAGGTAATAGTTCGCCAGCTCCTGCTGTAGTTTACCCCATCTTCCTGGGTTCTCCTTTATTTTTTTAAATTATATTTTATTGTTTATGCTATCACAGTTGTCCTGATTCTTCTCCCTTAACCCCCTGCCACCCAGCACCCCCACTTCCTCAGGCAGTCCCCCCACCATTGTTCATGTCCATGGGTCATGTTTGTAAGTTCTTTGGCTACTCCATTTCCTATACTGTGCTTTCCATCCCCATGGGTATTCTGTAACTACCTATTTGTGCTTCTTCATCTGCTCCTCTTCATAAGCCCCTCCCATCTGGCAACCATTTAAATGCACTCCATGATTCTGTCTCTGTTCTTGTTTGCTAAGTTTGTTTTTTAGAGTCAATTTTTGATAGATACGTATTACCATTTTATTGTCCATAGTTTTGATCTTTTTCTTAAATAAGTCCCTTTAACATTTCATGTAGTAATGGTTTGGTGATGATGAACTCCTTTAGTTTTTTCTTGTCTGGGAAGCTTTTAATCTGGCCTTTGATTCTAAATGATAGCTTTGCTGGGTAGACCAGTCTTGGCTGTAGGTCCCTGCTTTTCATGACTTTGAATATTTCTTGCCAATCCCTTCTAGCCTGCAAAGTTTCTTTTGAGAAATCAACTGACAGTCTTATGAGAACTCCCCTGTAGGTAACTAACTGCTTTTCTCTTGCTGCTTTTAAGATTCTCTCTTTATCTTTAACTTTGGCATTTTAGTTATGACGTGTCTTGGAGTGGGCCTCTTTGCATCCATCTTGTTTGGGACTCTATGTGCTTTTAGGACTTGCTTGTCTATTTCCTTCACCAAGTTGGGGAAGTTTTCCATTATTTTTTTTAATAGATTTCCAATTTCTTCTTTCTCTTCTCCTGGTACCCCTGTGATGCAAATGTTGGACTGCTTAAAGTTCTCCCAGAGGCTGATTATACTATCCTCATTTTGGGGGATTCTCTTTTCTTCTTGTTCTGATTGCTTGGGTTTGTTGTTTTTTTTTCCATTATGTTCCAAAATCACTGATGTGATTCTTGGTTTCATCTGATCTACTGTTGTTTCTCTGTAAATTATTCTTTACTTAGTGTATCCTTCGTTTCTGACTGGGTCTGTTTTATGCTATTGAGGTCCTCACTAATTTCCTTGAGCATCCTTATAACCAGTGTTTTCAGCTCTGCATCTGATAGATTCCTTATCTCCTTTAGCTTTTTTCTGGAGTTTCAATCTATTTTATTTGGGCCATGTTTGTTTGCCTCCTCATTTTGGCAGCCTCCCTGTGTTTGTTTCTCTGTATTAGGTAGAGCTGCTCTGACTCCCTGTTGTGGTAGTGTGACCTAATGTAGTAGGTGTTCTGTAGGGTCCACTGTCCCCTATCACTCAAGCTGGGTATTCGAGGTGTACCCTTCATGTGGGCTGAGTACATCCTCCTCTTGTAGTTGAGACTTGATTGCTGTTGGCAGGTCAATGAGAGGGATTTGCCGAGGCCAGTCAGCTGCAAGGACTGGCTGTGACCACTGAACACCACCCTCTGCCCTTTCATATAGGATTAGCTGTGCAGGGGCAGGGTGGTGGTGTTCTGACGTGGTCTGTAGCTGTCCACTGGGTACGCAGGCTCTGGAATTTCCAGGCAGTGCAGGGCAAGTTCAGCTCTCACCTGCGTTTAGCCGGAGGCCATCCTGCCTGAGCTATAAAGCAATCTGAGATGGCTGCTACTTCGCTGGGCTTGGAGATTCCCAGGTGAAGCCAAGCTATGCACCTAGGCTGCCTGTTGCTAGTGCCGGGTGTGCGCTTACTGAGGCCAGCTGCTGCTTGTTGAGAGAATTTAGGAAGTTGTGAAGCAGGAGCCAAGGCCAGCCATTCATATGGAAAAGCAGCTTGTGTGGGCCTGTAAGTTGGGTGGGGCGGAGTCTCTGGGGATCTCCAAGGCAGGTCAAACACTTTTAGCCACGATGCTGGAGGTATAGCACTAGCTTGCAGGCTCTGGGGGGGAGCAGGGGAGAGTTTAGAAAAGGGACAGTGGCCTCTTCTCACCTTGATGCCAGACACTTCAGTTTCTCCTGTGTACCTCTGGTGCCCTTCAAGCTGCCACCTCGGTGCTGGAGCTCAGAGGGGGTGAGTCTGAGCAGGTGAGTCCGTGTGTGGGTTCTTTAAGAGGAACTGCTTGCATAAGTTTCTTCCACTGACTCAACCTGACTGGTGTTCGCAGGCAGATGTTGTGGGGACTTACCTTCTTGGTACTGGAACCCTGGGCTGGGGTCGGGGGTGGGCCTGGTGTGCTGCAGCAACCCCTTGTTCCCAAGATATCCCTCCCGAATCTTTATCCACCACAGGTGGGTGACAGACCAGCCTGTTCCGTGTCTGCCCCCTCCTACCTGTCTAGATGGATGTGGTTTCTTTAATTCTGTAGTTGTCAGACTTTCACTCAACTTGATTTCTGACGGTTCTGAGTGATGTTTATTCTATATTTTACTTGTAATTTTGATGTGGTTGTGTGAAGAGGCGAGCCATGTCTGCCTACGCTGCCGTCTTGACCGGAAATCCCAGATTTTCCTTTCGACTGTGTGCAAGAATCCAGTAGCCTTGCTTTCTGCGACTAGACTGTCCCCAGTGCTGTACCTGAAAGTGCCGTAGGCCCTTTCCCTATGTTTGTTGGGTACTCGGCACTGTGACAGATGCATCACTTTATTCTCATTAAAGTCAATGGTATTATAATTATTTTGATGAGGTCAGGTTAACTGCCTAGTATTTTCCACTAGTAAATTTCAGAACCTGCCTGACCCTAAACCATACACTTTCTATCCCACACTTGATTTACTTTGAAGTCTTCTATGTTAAGTCCAGAATCCCACCTCCATTTTCTGACCCCAACCCCCCAGTTCAACCTTCAAGAAATCTTTTCATTGTATGTGCTCAGTTCTGGTTAGAAAAGTATCCCACCAAAACGCAGCAAAGAGCTGCTTCTGGCCTCCTCCCCCCACTTGTTATATTTTGCTTGAGCCCTTTTTCATTCCAAATGCCACCCAAGAGGCAAGGCCCACCTTTTCTGACTGGTTTTACTTGCACTGTATGATGGTCTTGTCTCCTCCTGGGAATAGAGTTCCTTAAGGCAGAACATGACCTAAGGGCCTGTTGCAACATTATGATTATATTTGTCTTCATTCTCACCGCTCCCAGAACCTTTGGAATTCCCTAAGAGTAGAAAGTGATAAAGGTGTTTTGTTATGTAAATGAATGTCTTCGACCCACCCCAAGGGTGGGGGTTGGTTGCTGGAAGAGCCTCCATAACAACCCAGAGGGCAACTAATTTGGCCTTTTGCGGGGAGGGCTTTCACACTGGAGAACCAGAGGGCTTCTAGGTGCCACTTTCACTAGGCATCGAACAAGCCCAGAGCAGGTCTGCCTCGGGCCAGCTGGTAGTGTGTGGGTTCTTGACTTCATGCAGGAAAGATTTCAGCCGAGGTGGTTTTGAGAGTGCATTTATTAAAGCTGGGACAGTGCAACAGAGGGCTCAGGGAGAAGCAACAAAGAGCCTGGCCAGCGCTCTGCTTTGGCTCTAGGACGCTATAGGAAAGCAGTGAGCCGAGAGGGGCTGCTGCTGTTGGCTCATGGGAAAGTCAGAGAAAAGGGGCCACTGGGGACCAGTTCGAGGGGTAGGCCCAGGACAAGCTGCCTGTTGCTCCCCCAGCTATAATTGGGGTCCTTCAGCATCTGGGAGAGAAAAGATGCATGCCCGAGAGGGGAGAAAGTCAGGGGCAGGCTCCCAAGGTTCGGAGTGCTTGAGGGCTCTTACTGTTTTCTGAAGGTGGGAAGTTTAGAGTAGATCTCAATAGAATATTTATCAGATTTATTCTCCAGATGGCGATTTAAGCTATTTACCCTCTGGGTGGAAAGAAGTGTAAACCATTTCCCAAGTGTCCTTGTTTAGGGAAGATAGGATTTTGCTATTTACCATATGGCTATCAACTGCTTGGCTGTTTAACTGCCTCAGCTTCCCTACTCCACTCGTCTTGGCTTACTAACCTGTCTCATCACTGTGCTGGGCCCCAAACTCCGTGAGGACAGAGCTCCTCGGTGTGGATTTCAACCCAGTATCTCTTCATCTGGCTGTCGATGTGTGTCCTTTAATATCCTTCTTAATAACTTGGTAATTTAGCGAGTAATTGTGTTTTCCTCAATTGTGTGAGCTGCTCTAGCAAATGAGTCTAACCAGAGGAGGGGTTTGCCAAACTTCTGATTTATAGCTACTTGGTCAGAAGCACAGATGATCATCTGGGCTTGCAACCGGCATAGGAAGCAGAGGGCAGTCTTGTGGGACTCCCGCCTTTTTAACTCATGGACTTGCCTTCCATCTCCAGGCAGACAATGTCCAAATCGAGTTGAATTCTCAGAAACCCTGCTTTTGTCCGAGAATTGTTGTGTGGGGAAGCGTGTGCACAGGCACTGCAACTGCGGTCTGGGAACTCTTTTCAGTTCTTGTCATACTGAACCTGGCGATATTCATTATAAACGCGTATTAGTGCATACTCTTAGCTTAGTAATAAAACCCTAATATATTGCTAGTTCAGAATCTCCGTATTACAGAGATACAGATACAAACAGCAAGTGATCACTGTGTTGTAGTTCAGGTGTAAGGAAGTCTGAATCTGACTTGACTCAAACATACTCTGAAAACATCGGGGGCCTTCTGTTTGTTTTAAGCACATCTCTGATATTGGGATGCCGGCCTTACCCTTGTCAAACGCTGAATTGGTGAAATCTTAGATAATAGATCAAATACAACTAGTTGAAAATTTACGAAGATTTGTGACCTACTATGAGTTGATGGTTAGATCTCCCAACTACATGCACTTGGGCAAATTAACCTCTGTAAGCCTCAGTTTCCTTATTAATAAATTAGGAAACTACCAAAAAAATAGCTACCTCAGCCCTGACCAGTGTGGCTCAGTTGGCTGGTGTCATTCCACAAGGCAAAAGGTCGCGAGTTTGATTTCTGGTCAGGGCACATGCCTGGGTTGTGGGTTTGGTCCCCGGCCGGGGTGTGTGTGAGAGGCACCTGATCCATGCTTCTCTCTCACACTGATGTTTCTCTCCTTCGCTTTCTCCCTCCCTCCCCCTCTATTTAAAAACAGATAAATAAAATCTTTTTAAAAAATAGCTACCTCATAGCATTATAGGTAATAAATATGTAAAGCACCTAGTCCAGTATTTGACAACATATGATAAATAGTATCTATTTCCAGAAACATTAGGTAAGATGAAACATTTCAAATGACATTTTATACCAACTTTAGCTATATTCAATGATAAAAATCTTCCAACTACTATGAATTTAAAAAGAAATGAATGTATAATGACAAGTAGTTATTAGACTTATTGTGATCCCTTCATAAGGTAAACATTGAAATACTATGCTGTACACCTAAAACTAGTGTAATATTGTATTGTAACTAAAATAAAAACAATTTTTAAAAAAGATTAATGACAAGATGATTTGAAATGAAGGCTAGGGATGATGAATGCCAAGCACACCGACCATTTTCCCTCCTCACAGGCAATCAGCACTGGACAGGCAGATGCGGATTCTTAGCCTGAGAGACAAACTGTACCAGCGGCTGCTTTGATTTTGGTGGATGCAACAAAGCTCCTTCCAGCATTAAACCTCAAGAAGTAGTAAAAATCCACAAACCAAACATCTCAAATAAGAACTCTCAAGAATATGTGTGTTTGGCAAGCATTTTTTTTATTAACAAAAGATACCGAAACTGTCAAATTCAAATGAACTTTGAGACTCAAAAAGTTCCAGTTTCTAAGTTGCAAAATCAACACATAATGGAAAAATTCACTGACATTTAAAAATGTAAGACTAATTCTTCTCATTGAGTTCCTCCACTTGTGTTGGCAAATACAGAGAGCGGCGTAGCCGGTTCAGGGACTCTTTAGCCTGTGAACGAGAAAAGGAAAAAGTCCCTGATCAGGGGCAGAGGAAACATCCGCAGGCCTGCTGGAGCGGAAACGTCTCCTTAGGGCAGTACGTCCTCTAAACGACCAGTGACAAATGCCGGGATGTCTCAATTTAATGGATCCTTACTTAAAAGGCGAGTGTACGGTTTCTAATACATCCTTATAGTTCTTGCTACGTTAGTTTTCCCCTTTAGAATGGTTTTTCCAGTTCAAATTAAAAAAAAAAACAACCCACTCTATGACCTGTCAGCCTCTCCTTTTTTCTCAACTTTATTACCTTAAAAAAAATAATACTTCACAGAGTGCCACTTTAAGTCTTAAATGCCCAGTGCTATAAACTAATTGGAAATATTCCTTAGCCTTCCTGGGTTGGATTATTCAACAGAAGAATATCCCTGAAATTTTTTTAAAAACACATCATTATATTTCTCCTAATTACTGAGTATATGAAATTAAAAGAAATCTTTTAAATCTCTTTAACTCCAATTTTTGGGTTACAGATTTAGTTTTATTAATTTTTTTTTTAATTGAGGAATGGGTAGTTGAGAAGGTACAGATATCAAAAGATATGATGATTACTGACTAATAAAAGAGTATACATTGAGCAATGGAAGATATTTTTACCAGAACATTCTTTCTTATAAAATTACTAAGAAAAATTTAAAATCTAGTTACGTGTTGAGAAGTCACCATATGAACAAGCTAATGAGTCCACTGGGAAGCCACAGAGATAAAAGCTGCCTAAGAAACAGGCCCCGGAGACAAACTCTTGGTTTCAGACCCTGGTTTCCCCACTTTCCAACGGTGCATAACTAGGCGAGTGGCATGAAACACCTCCAACTTCTCATGTGACAGACAGAAAAGATTAAAGGAGGAATACCATATTGATTTTTCTATTTTTAAGGAGAAAAAACTTGCAAATGCCTTTAGAGAGCTTAAAATTATCAGTGTCTAACCTTCCTAAAATTCTTTATTTATGTTTTTAATAGGTTACAGATCTGCAAATGAGCAGATATTGGACTGTTTCCCTTAAAAACAGATACTCAAATAGAAATAGATTGCTACTGAAAACTATTATTTTACCATCTCAAACTCATTTAAGACTTTTTCACATCCACATGTAAAGCTAGTGCCACTTCAAACACAGAAGACAATAAAACAGTAGGATATGGAATTAGTATCAGACAAGTCAACTATTTTACTGAACAAACCACAATACATGGAAAATTTAACCTGTGAGGATAAGCCACCAATTATATTTCCTTGACACTAAGTTTTGGCTCTCAAACAAAACCAGCTATAAGATGCTGTGTTTACAATAATGTACCTTAGCAAGATCTTCTTTTAACTTGTTGTATTGCACCACATCAAAATGCTGTTGCTTTGATTTCTTATGAAAGAAGTGAAGAAATTGCCTACTCTTAATAGCTGAGTAAGTATAATCCTAAAAAAAAAAAAAAGAGAACATGTTTTAAATGAACCTAACGCCTCTGCAAGAAAGATACTTGCCTTAGCAACACCAAAGCAAAGGCAGATGCGTAAAATACTTGCAGTAGCTGCCACAGCCAGCATAAGGCAACACAAGTAACACATCTAGTCTCGTCTGAGATCAGCTGTTCCTTTCAAAAGCAAACAAGCTGGGAAGAGAAATCACGTACCAGGATAGAAGGAAGAAAGGGGAAATGGAGATTTTTGGCAAACTAATCACAAGATTAAGCAAAAATTACTGGGTGTTTTTCAATACAAATTCAATTTTATTTATAAATGAGGGAACAAAGAATATAAATTTGATGTGTTGATCTCAGTGGAGGAATCTGTGAGTTGTAATATTTATTTCTTTACAGAAGTTACATATTGTTTCTGTGGACTGTATAGAAATCTCCATCCTCATGAAAAACAACAGTGAAACTTAGGGGCTAATAGAAACCAGAGAGCAGTTATTCAGTTAACTAAAAAGGCTTTATTGCTTATTACTTGACTTGGATAAGGAAATATTTGCAGAAGATGTTCTGACTTACTATTTTCTTAACAAACTACTCACCTGTCGAGTGACTATAAAGTATGCAAAAAAGACCATGGAATTTGCAAATGTGATGAAGTATGTGACTGGTTCCATGATATCCCAGGAGTACACCCACCAGGTGAGCCAGGCCAGCGCCCCGCCCTGAACGGACAGCAGCGCTAATCCGGCCCATAGGAGTCTTCTGGTTTTGGCTTCTGAGCGAGCTTCAATTCTAGCTTTCATCTGAGGGGGAAGAAGAAGGGCTGTTAGTTCAGTTTACAAGAAGAAAAGGAACAAAAATAATGGACGTCTGCGTTATGTTAAGAGGCTGATTTATGAAGAAACAATTTTAAAAACATCCATTAATGAGTGATCACCTATTTCCAAATCAGTTAATTAATAAATCATTTTTTATATAAAGGCAATACCTTCTCATGAAAAAAAAATTTAAGTAGAATTGATGGGTACACAGTGAAAAACTCAGAAGCCATCCTCTGAGACCTACTTAAAGTCACAGGCTGACTGCCTGCCTTTCTTCAACCCAGCAAGTTCACTTCTGGGCACCCATCCTGCAGGTTCTCTTGCTCACATGTGGTTCACAACAGATTCACTTTTAAGAGGAAAACACCAAAAACTGTCCATATATCCACGACACTACTATGCAGCTGTAATGAAAAAGCTGTCTATGCACCCATTTGGTGATCTTTCCAGGACGCAGGCATACCTCGGGCATACCGCCGGTTCGGATGCGGACCACCCCAATGAAGCGAATACTGCAATCAAGTGAGTCACACGGATTTTTTGGGTCCCAGTGCATGTAAAAGTTATGTTTACACTATACTGTAATTTATTAAATGTGTAATAGCCTGATGTCTAAAAAGCAACATACAGACCTTAACTTAAAAATACTGCTCATGCCCTGGCTGGTGTAGGTCAGTGGACTGAGTGCTGGCCTGTGAACCAAACATTCACCAGTTCAATTCTCAGTCAGGGCACATGCCTGGGTTGCAGGCCAGGTCCCCAATGGAGAGCCTTGTGAGGGGCAACCAATCTATGTATCTCTTCACATCGATCCTTCTCTTCCTCTCTTTCTCCCTCCCTTCCCCTCTCTAAAAAAAATAAAATCTTTAAAAACAAAATACGAAAAATACTGCTCAAAATGCTAACCATCACCTGAGCCTTCAGTAAATTATTTTTTTGTTGGTAGAGGGTCTTACCTTCAATTTGGAAAAAATGCAATATCTCTAAAGCACAATAAAGTAGACAGAAATAAAGTGAAGTAGGCCTGTGCATTGTTAGTGAGAAAAGGTGAGAGTAGTGTGTAATAGTCCATGCCCTTTTCTGAAAAAGGGAGGAAATAATAATGTATTTGTATTTGTACATAAAATCTGCAATGGTTCACACTTTAGGGCTATGGTACTGGGAGGGCAGTAGGAGAAAAACTTTGCATTGGCCACTTTTTAATTTTTTTTATTCTTAATTAAGTAACTATACCACCAGCTTTTTAAAGAGTAAATAAAAAATTACCCTGGTGTAGCTCAGTGGATTGAGCACGGGCTGCGAACCACAGGGTCGCCGGTTCGATTCCCAGTCAGGGCACATGCCTGGGTTGCAGGCCAAGTTCCCAGTGGGGGCCATGTGAGAAGCAACTGCACATTGATGTTTCTCTCCCTCTCTTTCCCTCTCCCTTCCCTTCTGTCTAAAAAATAAATAAATAAATAAAATCTTTAAAAAAATTAAAAAATAAAAAGTAAATTAAAAATTAAAATGTAGGTACATAATCCAACAAATAATATAAAAAAGTCCCTCTCTCTGCCATCCCCTAAATATCCTAAGAGTTAATCACTATTAAAAGTTTCTTTTCTCTCCAGAAATGTTCTATTCATATACAAAGTTACAGTTACCCACCTATATTTAAAAATCACAAGTGGAATCACAGGTTTAAAAAGTGCAG
This sequence comes from Micronycteris hirsuta, assembly GCA_004026765.1. Taxonomy (NCBI): domain Eukaryota; kingdom Metazoa; phylum Chordata; class Mammalia; order Chiroptera; family Phyllostomidae; genus Micronycteris; species Micronycteris hirsuta. The sequence goes on from PVJI01015980.1 coordinate 20,621, forward strand.
TTTTTTTCCTTAAATTAAAAAAGACTCCACCACCTTCTCCCCCAAAAATTATTTTCTTCTCTGTCACTGATTAACTTCAGATGTTAGGAAACTGTCACTAACTTTCCAGTTCCGATTCTGTTAAGCAGAGCTGGGGCCGTGGCCTGTTCTCTAAAGGAGAAACAGCGCTGAGGTGCAGCCAGGGCATCCCCGCCAAGCCTCCCTCATTTACAAAGGCAGCTCGGCCCCTCCGCGGAGAGGAAGCAGAGCACAGAGTGTAAGCCGGCAGCTCTCGAGTCAGACCACTGGAGATCAAGTTCTGGCTCTGCCAAGTATTAGCTTTGTGCCTTCGGTGTCTCAGTTCCCCATCTAAAGAATGAGAAAGGTAACGGTAGCACACTTGAGGCTCACTGTGAGAATTAAAGGAGAAAAGGAGAATGCGTAAAACATTCAGAAAATGCTCACATGGACAGTGCTCCATAAAAACCGGGCATTATTTTCAGACTCAACTGTGATGCTTCCTAACCTGTTCGAGGGGCTGCAGCTGTCCCTTCAGGTGGTCAATTTTCTCGAGTAAATGGTGCTCTCTCTTTTTATGAATCTCTTCTAAATGCAAGGCTGTAAACAGTCTGTGAACCAAGGATTTCATGTTTTCCACTTCAGTAGCCTGCTCACTACTCAGTTTTTCTGAGAAAACACAAAAGGGAAACATAAGGCAGTCACCACATTTTTTCCTCCAGGGTCTGTAAGCTCAGGGAACCCTCCCTGCTCCTCGGGGACGCATTTGGTATGCGCATTTCTTCCCGCCTCAGGCGATTCCACTACGCCCTCTCATATAAAGATGATCTGGAATATCACATTATCAGACAGTAGGTTTAAAATTATGTTTTTGTCTTTTTTCTTTATAATATGACTTTTGCTCTTTCTTTAAAAATTTTCATACAGAAAGAGTAAGGAGAATATCCGTTTACCAGAACCCAACTGAATACCTCACCTTAGTATGTAACACATAGTTTATGCTCTCACTTTTATGCCTGAGTTCCCTTTCCCCACCCTCCGACCATCCAAAAATTACTTAAGGATCCACCCAGGAGGGAATCCGGTATACAAACATGTAAACAAAAGTACAGTATACATTTGAAAAGCAACTCAAATGGAAGTTCTTTACAAGGTACAGATCTGAAAGGAGGTTCAGATTGACAAGAAAGGGGGTCACCACTCCTGAGTCTTTCAAACAGAGTTCTTTTGATTATGGATTTCTCTCATCCTTTCACCTCTGTGGATCTGCGAATTCACATGATATTGGGCTGTCATGATACCTTCCCGAGGGTCATACCTGTTCCCCACCCGTGGAACAGAACTTGAGGGAAGGGGACGGGTGAGAGGAAGGGAAGATGGACCTTCCCACCAAGCAGCGGCAAACAATGCAGACAGAGATTTATGACCCTGGAGTGAGTATTATTAGCCCAGAGATCTTCCAGGTTTTGCCAGCAGTTCTAAAGTTATTTCTCTTCCACTTCCTCCCATGTCTTCAAGACTTTATTGTGGTCTTTAATCCTTTCCACATTCTAAGTTAAAGCTGCCTCAAAGAGGTAAAAACCGGAAGTTCCCTTCTCAGCTTTTGAGATTTGCAAAACAGAGGTTTGGATGGAATATATATTGACATTTAAAAGGTCTCCACACAGAAAAAAGTAGAGATGGGGCACAATTTTGTCAAAAGCCGTGGAATATATCAAAGATAAACAAAGCCAGACACTAGTCAAAATGGTAAAGACAGATTTTATTCAGTAAATATGGCAACAGGGAAGGGGATCCAGCAGGAGCTGAACTCAATTTTAATTTGTCCACAGGTGGCTGGGCATTTTAAGGGAGGGAGGGGAACATCAGGGACTTAGGCAAAGTCAGGGAAGTGGAAATTTACAAAAAGTGAGAATGGGTTTTGGTTACTGAGGCTAGGCCATTTGGATTTGTGAACTGGCCTTACCCGGAAAGGAAACAAACAGAACTGCAAGGGTGCAAGTCAGAGCAAGGGGCCCGCCAGGCTGGGGGTGAGAGCGAGAGAGACCTCCGTGAATGTCTGCACTGCAGAGAGGGGCCGGCTCTGGGTGGGAGGAGGCTGACAGTCCGAAGGAGTAAAGAAAGGATTTACAATCACAAGCTTTCTAAAGTGACTGCTCTGAGAGGGGCTCAGACCTACCTGCCCATCACCAGGCTTTCACAGGAATAGCCAGTAATTCCCCTGCCAGTGCTGAGCTTTCTCAGGCGAGTGTTTTAAGGGGCCAGGAGTCATCGTCCTAGGGACAGAGCCTTGAGCTGTTAGAAACTCTGCTGGTGTTTATTTAAGTCACGTGCTGCGGGTGGTGGGGGCGTGGTGTAAAGGAAATTGATTGTCTGAGAGTCCACAGTTTTTAATAGGCCAAGGTGCGGCCTAGTTAGGAAGACAGCTCAGATAAGCCTGACTGAAGTTTGGTCAAGGACATAGTCTTTGTCAAGTGACACAAAATTTTTGTCTGAGTTCAATGACAGAAACTCTGGCTATACCCTCTCAGAAATGTGGGCACTGTAGAATTCCTATGTTGTACTGCCAATTTAAACATTTGTCTCTGGTATGACAAAACGGGAAAGAATTATCATTCTTTTATTTGGCTAACAAAAGCCAAAATGGGAAAGAATGATTTTCTTTTTCTTTAGAAGCTTTTTTATTCCTTTTATATGTGACTTCAATGTGGATTTTATTTTCATATCCTGAATTTTCAAACCCAGATTTCACAATGCTTTAGGAAAGAAATGGAATTTAAGTACATTTTTTTAAAACTGCAAATTTATCATTTTATAAACTTTACTTTCCATTAACCTAGTGGGATTCCTGTCATTTTCCCTCCAACTGGGCCCACTGTGCCCTGCTAATCTAATTTACACTGTGGGGCTGGGCAACTCCGAGTCAGGGTTCAGGGAGCACCTCATCACCCCCTCCCCAGGCAGTGGGGCTGCGCTCCCGGCCGCCCGTCTGCAGGGCAGGCTTTACTCCCATCCACTCAAAATGTACCTGCTTCAGCTCCTATTGCCCAATACATCATGTACAGATTTCAACAACAAAACTACAAGGCAAGGTAAAAGGCAAGAAAAAAACCATGTGAAGAAACAAAACAAGAATGAGAACCAGAATCTGATATGGCAGAAATTTTGGAATTGTCAGACGACGAAATTAAGCTAAATGTAATTAATATGGTAAGAGCTGTGATGAAAAAAGTGGACAACACGTAAGAACAGATGAGTAATATAAACAGAAAGATGGAAATTCTAATAAAAAATCAAAAACAGCCCTGGCTGGTGGCTCAGTGGGAGCATCGTCCTGTACGTCCAAAGGCTGTAGGCTGGGTCCCCAGTCAGAGCACCGACGGAAGGCAATGGGTCACTGTTTCTCTCCCCCTGATGTTTCTCCATTTCACTCCCCCACCCACCACTGCCGCCTTCTTCTCTCTCTAAAATCAATAAAAATATCCTCGCGTGAGGGTTTTTTTAACAAATCAAAAACAATTGTCAGAAACCAAAAACATATAACAGAAAAGGAAAATGCCTTTGATGGGCTCAACAGTAAACCAGACAACGGGGAGGGGAGAGTCGGTGAGCTTGCGGAGACGTCTGTGACACTTCCCACGCTGAAGACAATGAAAAAGGAGAATGGGGAAAAGGAACAGAATATCCAAGAGCTGTGGTACAATTTCAAAAGATAGTTATAATATGCAAAATGGCAGTACCAGATGGAGAAGAGAGAAAGGCACAAGAGAGCAGTCATTTAAAATGACAACAATTAACATGGTAAGGACTCTACTAAAAAAGGTGATAACATGCAAGAACAGATGAATAATAAAAGCAGAGAAATATAAACTGTAAGAAAGAATCAATATGAAATCTTAGAGATCAAAAACACTATCAGAAATGAAGAGTACCCTTGACAGGCTTATTAGTAGATGGAACACAGCTAAGGAAAGAATTTCTAAGCTTGAGGATATGAACAGAAATTTCCCAAAGTGAAAAATATATATAGAGAGAGAACACTGAACAAAACAGCAGGATATCAAAGAACTCTGGTGTACTACAAAAGGTATAATATACATGTAATAGGACTACCAGAAGAAAGAAAAGGAAGGAGAGAAAGAAGGACGGATGGAAGGAAGAAACGAAGGAAGGAAACATACTGGAGCAATAATGACTAAAAATTTCCCATAGTGATGTCAGACACCAAACCATAAACAGATCCAGGAAGTTTGGAGAATATCAAGAGGATAAATGCCCCCAACTTCCCAACCTAGGCATATCACATTAAACTGAATAACAAAAACATAAAGAAAAAATCTTCAATGACGACAAAGGAAAAAACACCTTACCTATAGAAGAGCAAAGATAAAACTTACATCTGACTTCTCCCAAGAAATTATAAAAGCAAGAAGGGAATAGAGTGAAATATTTACAGTGTTTTAGAGAAAAAATTCACCAACATAGAATTCTGTATCCTTCAAAAGTGAAGGAGAAATGAAGACTCTCAAATGAACAGAAATAGAGGGAATTCATTGCTAGTACATCTGCTTTGCAAGAAATGTTAAAAGATCTTAAGGGAAGAAAAATGATATAGGTTAGAAACTCCAACCTACATAAGGAAAGAAATTCTACATTAAAGAAAGAATGAGGGAAGACAAAATCAAAACTTATTTTTCTTTGTCCTTATCCTTAATTGATATAACAGGTTTGTTCAAAATAATGATAGTAAAAATGTACACAACAACTATAGCTTATATATAAGGGAAATGAATGACAAGAGATGGGAGAGAAAGATCAGGAATGTATGGTGACTATACAGTGCTTGCAATGCTGGTGCAATGGTGTATATAGTTTTATTTGAAAGTAGACTTGGATTACTTATAAATGTATACTGCAAAACCTGGAGCAACCACTAAAAATATTTTTAAAAGAAGCATTACTGACATGCTAAGAAAAAAAATTAAATGGAATCATATAGAATGTTCAATTAAAATCACAAAAAGCAGCCCTCACTGCTGTGGCTCAGTGGACTGAGTACCAGACTGAGAACCAAAGGGTTGCCAGTTCGATTCCCAGTCAGGGCTCATGCCTGGGTTGGGGGCCAGGTCCCCAGTGTGGGGAGTGTGAGAGGCAACCGATCGATGTCTCTCTCAAACATTGATGTTTCTCTCCCTCTTGCTCCCTCCCTTCTCCTCTCTCTAAAAGATAAGTTAAAAATCTTTAAAAAAAGAACACAAAAGCAGAGAACACTTGAAAGACAAAATTAGAAACAAAGAACAATGGCAACAAATAGAAAACAGTAATCCTCAACAATATTAGCATATTGGATCCAACAATGTATAGAAAGAATTATACACCATGACCCAGTGGGATGTGTTGCAGGTATGAAAGACTGACTCAACATTTGAAAATCGACTAATGCAACCCATCACATCAACAGGAGAAAAATCACATGATCCTATCAACAGATGCAGAAAAGTATTTGAAAAAATCAGCAAACTAGGAATAGAGGGGATCTTCCTCAACTTAATAAAAACATCTAACATAGTATTTAATGGAGAGAAACTTGGTTTCCTACTAAAACCAGGAAAAGAGTGCAGTGTCTCCTCTCACCATTTTTTTCAAAGTCATAAGAAAAGGAAATGAAAGACACACAGATTAAGGAGAAACAGGCAGGTGACTGACTACCGGTAAAGCGGAGGCTGCCAGCATCTGAGGCCTCTGGTCAGCGTGGTCAGAGCAGGTCAAGGCTGTGCTCACTGCGTCCCATGACCACATCAACATTAAAACTAAATTATAGGACAACCACCCTTGAAAACCACCTGATGACTAGCTGAACAGAACTATAAGGATTTAAAGAAGCCACGTTGAGACTGGTAGAAGGGATGGAGACACAAAATGGGCTGGTCCCACACACGTGTGGCAGTTAAGAATCGGGATGGTCATCTTGGCTGCAGAGGTCCCCCTGGAGGAATGAAGGGTCCCAGTCCCATACTGGGCTCCCCAGCCCTTAGCACAGCCCCCACAACATCTGGTTGTGAAAATTAGCAGGGATTCTGTCCAGGTGAGAAAGAGAGCTGCTGTAGACCAATATCCTTTTAAAGGGCCAGGGCACAGATTCATTCACTCACAAACACTCACCCTAAGCTCCTTTGCTGTCCCTTTGCTGCTCCAGCCAGGGACTGACCAGAAGGAACTGTATTGGCTGGTTTAGGGCAAGGACTAGAGGGGCAGCTCTTTTCAGGACTTAAGTGAAACACTTTCCTTGTTGGGCTCTCCCCGGACCCAGCCTGCAGGCACAGGAGGGCACTAAATCTGAGCCTCCATCAATCTGGTTCACACCGCTTGCCCCGCCCTGAGGCCCCGCCACACTCAACTTGTACAACAGCCACAGGCTCTCTCAGCTGCTACTCCTTACAAGCGGCCAGCCTCAGCCTGGGCTGCAGACTTTCCTAAAATCCCTCAGAGGTACACAAGCTCCAAACAAGCAGCAGCTGGCTTTGGCAGGCTGTGTACCACTTGCACCAAGCTGAGTGGCAGTCGGCCATGGTTAATATCATAGCCTCTCCCAAGTGCCTCTAAGCCCAGAACAAGCAGCTACCAACCACAGATAGCTTCATACCTCCAATCGGGGGCTCCAGGCCAGGCACAGGCAGCTGCTAACTTGAGCCTTCCCTGAAGCCCCTTCCAAGAGGTCCCAGAACCAACACACCCCATGCTAGCTTCAGACCACACCAGAGTACCACCCAATTAGCCCCACAAATAACACACCAAATCGGTGGACTGGCAGGCAGTAGGACCCAGCTAAAGTGAATCCCATTCTGTGTGGGGCCAGCCACCGTAAAACAGCTCATCCGTTGTAGTCACGCCAGTCCTCACAGCCAGTCAGCCTGAGGGTGAACTGTACCCACTGACAAACTGACAACGATCAAGGCTTAACTAAAACAGGAGGACACACACAACCCACACAGGAGACACCCGTGGAGCACCTAGCTCAGGTGAACAGAAAGATTACACCCCTGGGTTTCACATGGTATCTACTACATAGGGCTGCCCCGCCAAGACTGGGAAATGTAGCAGCCCTACCTAATATACAGAAACAAACAAGGAGGCAGCCAAAAGGGGGAGACAAAGAAATGTGTACCGAATGAAAGAACAGGACAAAACTTCAGGGAAAAAAAAAAAAAAACAACTAAACAGACTGAAGGCAAGCAATCTACAAGAAACACAGTTCAAAGCACTGGTTATAAGTTGTTCCATGAAATTACAGGGAGAGTAGACGAATTCAGTGAAAACTTTCACAAGGATGCAGAAACCATAAAAAAATCAGAAAAGAATACAAAAATTGAAATGAAGAATACATTAGATAAAATCAACAGCAGATTAGATGAAGTAGAGGACTGAATTGGCAATTTAGAAGACAACATATGGAAGAGCAAAAAAAAAAAGGAAAAAAAGAAAAGAATTTTGAAAAAATAAGGATACTCCAGGGATCTCTGGGACAACATCAATCAAGTATAATAACATTTGCATCAAGGGGTACCAAAGAAGGTAGAGACCAAAGGACTGAAAACTTATTTAATGAAATAATGATCAAAAACTTCCCTAAGCTGGCAAAGGAAATAAACATACAAGTCCAGGAAGTGTAAAGTCCCAAAGAAGATAAACCCAGAGACCCACCACCAGGATACACCATAATTAAAATGCCCAAGGTTAAAGACAAAGAGGGAATCTTAAAAGCAGCATGAGAAGAGCAGTTAGTTACCTACAAAGAAGCTCCCATAAGACTGTCAGTTGATTTCTCAAAAGAAACTCTGCAGGGCAGAATGGACCGACACCAAATATTCACAGTGATGAAAAGCAAGGACCTATAACCAGGATTAATCTACCCAGCAGAGCTATCATTTAGAATCAGAGATATAAAGAGTTTCCCAGGCAAGAAAAAAACTAAAGGAGTTCATCACCACCAAACCAATATTACAAGAAATGTTAAAGGGGCTTCTTTAAGAAGAAGAAAAATATAGATGAATAATAAAATGGCAATGACTACATACGTGTCAATAATTACTTAATGGAAAGGTATTAAATGCTCTAATCAAAAAAAAAGGCTGGAAAAAAAACAGGTGGCAGAATGGACTAAAAATAAGACCCATACACATGCTGCCTAAAAGAGACCCACTTTGTATCAAAAGCCACACACAGACTGAAATCAAAGGGATGGAAAAATACATTTCATGCAAATAGAATAAAAAACCTCTGGGTTAGTAATACTTAGACAAACTAGACATTAAAATAAAGGCTATAAGAAGGACATTTCATAATTATAACGGGATTGATTCAACAAGAGGATATAACCCTTGTATACAGTTACACATCCGATGTAGGAGCACCTTAATATATAAAGCAAATATTAACAGATATGAAGGGAGAGATCAACATAGTAGGGGAATTTAGCACCCCATTGATATCGATGGAGAATTATCTATTCAGAAAATCACCAAGGAAATAGCAGCCTTAAATGACACACTAGACCAGTTGGATTTAATTGATAATTTAGAAATTTCACCCCAAAGTAAAAGCAGAATATCCTTTCTTTTCAAGTGCACATACAACACTCTCCAGGGTAAACCAAGTTTAGCCCACAAAAGAAGTCTCGGTGAACTTAAGAAGACTGAAGTCATATCAAACATCTTTTCCAACCACAGTGGTATAAAATTAGAAATCAATTACAAGGAAATTACTGAAAAACATACAAACACATAGAGGCTAAATAGCATGCTACTAAACAATGAATGGGTTAACAAGGAGATCAAGAAAGAATTCAAAAGATACCTGGAGACAAGTGACAATGAAAGCACAGTGAACCACAATCGAAGGAAGACAGCAAAACCAGTCCCAGGAGGGAATTTCATAGCCATACAAGCCTATCCCAAGAACCAAAAAGAGCTCAAATAATCTAACCTTACACCCAAAGGAACTAGAAAAGAACAACAAACAAAGCCCAAACTGAGTAGAAGGAAAGAAATAATAATAAAGAACAGAGCAGAAATAAATTAAATAGAGTCTTAAAAGGTCAATGAAACCAAGAGTTGGTTCTTTGAAAAGATAAATAAAACTGACGAATCTTAAACCTTTAACCAAACTCACTGAAAAGAGAGAAGGGGGCCTCGCCCCAGGGCTGCTCGCATCCATGCTGTTTTCATAGTTGTCCTGTACCATAACTGAACTGTTTTCCACTGAATAAAGTTTCCTTCTTCACTCACCCCAAACTGGGGATTCCTATCGGTGTTGAACTGGTGCCAACAACCATCAGTGGGCACCTGCACAGAGCAGGCAAAGCTGCGTTTCTACGAGTGGTGTGACGGAAGCCTCCAGAACTTACTGCCCTTGTGCTGCGCAAGCTGTTCCATTATCAAGAGCTCATCTTTCTTTTAAGATTTTATTTATTTATTTTTAGACAGAAGGGAAGGGAGGGAGAAGGAGAGGGAGAGAAACATCAATGTGTGGTTGCCTCTCAAGTGACCCCCACTGGGGACCTGGCCCGCAACCCAGGCATGTGCCCTGACTGGGAATCAATTCGGCGACCCTTTGATTCGCAGGCCATGCTCAATCCACTGAGCTACACCAGCCAGGGCTCATCTTTCTTTTAGAGAAATTGTACAAAGGCTTGAGGGGAAGGGATTTCTCTGAATACTTTGCTCCAGAGACATTTAAAAATAATAAATATCCTTAGAAAAAGAGAAGAGGGGATACAAATAAATAAAATCAGAAATAAATGAGAAGTGACAAATGACATCCTAGAAGTATGAAGGAATACAAGAAAATACTATGAACAATAAAATGTCAACAAATTGGACAACCTGTTCCTAGAAACATGCAATCTTCTGAAAAGACCAACAACTATACCAACAAAATCAAATCAGTAATCAAAAAACTCCTTCAAACAAAAATTCTGCACCAGATGGCTTCACAGGTAAATTTTACCAAACATTCAAAGAAAAACTCAAACTGTTCTAACAAATTTGAGAGAAGGGAAGACTCTTATGCTTACTTTGTGAGAGAGCTCAGCATTACTGATTCCAAAGCCAGGCAAAGAAAATCATAGGCCAATGTCTCTGATGAACATAGATGAAAAATATCCTCAACAAAATATTAGCAGACTGGATTCAGTAATATATTAAAAAAAGCTCAGACACCATGATAAATTGGAATTTATTCCTGGGATGCAAGGTTGGCAAAGTAGCATAATATGCAACATAAACAAAACGGAGGATAACAATCATATGATCACATCAATAAATTCAGGAAAAGCACCTGACAAAATCCAGTACCCATTTATGATTTTTTAAAAAAATCCTTTCAGCAAAGTGGGAATGGAGAGAACATACCTCAACATAATAAAGGCCGTATATGACAAACCTACAACTAACATCATAGTCATTATGAAATGCTAAAAGCATTCTCCTTAAGATTAGGAAAAAGATAAAGACGTCCACTGTCGCCACTTTTATTCAACATAGTATTGGAAGTCCTAGCCACAGCAATCAGACAAAAAAAAGAAATAAAAGCCATCCAAGTTAGAAAAGAAGTAGTAAAACTGACATTACGTGCAGATGACATGATACTATATACAGAGAACCCTAAGGACTCCACCAAAACAACCCTATTTGAACTGATTAATTAATTCAGTAAAGTAAACAAAACAGAAACAAACTCATAGATACAAGGAATATTTTGATGGTTGCCAGATGCAAGGGGTATTGGGAGAGGGGTCAAAAATGGGAAGGCACTAAGAAGTACAGATTTCCAGTTGTAAAAAGTCACAGGGACGTAAAGTAAAGCATCGGGAAGACATTTAACAATATTGTATCAACTACACATGGTGTCGGATGGATATCAGACTTACCAGGTTGATCAGCTGTTACGTTATATAAATGTCTAAACACTATGTTGTACACGAAAAACTAATATAATACTGAAAGCCAACTGTATTTGAAAATAAATATATATGTTTACAAAAAAAAGGAAAAATAAAATTGTCTTTGCAGATGATTGCTTACATTGAAAATCTGAAAGAATCAATAATAAGAGACCCTCCAGGAACTAATAAGCAATTATTACAAGGCTGTAGAATACAAGCTTAATAAATAAAAGTCAATCACTGTATTATATGCCAGCAATAAACAAGTGGAATTTGAAATTAAAAACACATTACCACTCATATTTTCACATAAAAATTGAAAATGGTTAGGTATAAACCTAATGAAATATGTACCAGATCTATACGACAAGTCAGACAATAGATATCAAAGAACTAAATAAATAAAGAGATATTTCATGTTCATGCACAGACTTCATATTGTCAAGAAATCAGTTCTTTGCAAGTTTATCTATAATTCAACACAATCCCAATCAATCCCCTCGCAAGTTATTTTGTGGACATCAATAAAGTTATTCCAAAGTTTACATGAATAGTCAAGAGACCCAGCACAGCCAGCTCGGCACTGAAGAAGAATAAAGCGAGATGGTTGGCGTTACCCAGTGCTAAGGCTCCCTGTACAGGTGCCGTAGTCGAGAGAGTGTGGTATTGGTGAGAAGTAAAAACACATCAATGGAACAAGAGAGAGAACCCAGAAATAGACCCTCATCAATACAGTCAACTGATCTTTGACAAAAGCGCAAGAACAGAAAGGAACAAAGACAGTCTTTCAACAAATGATGCTGGAAGAATTGTACCTCCACATGCAAAAATATGAATCTAGACTCAGGCCTTACACACTTCACAAAAATTAATTTAAAATAAATCATAGTTAAATACATTGCGTTGGCCAAAAAGTTGTTTGTCTGTTTTCCATAAGATGTCTCTGGTAGCACTTAGTTGTCTGTAACTTCACTCGAAACAATTTTGTTAGATTGTATTGTGACAACTGTCATATCAGTGTGCATTTTTAAAATAACATCAAAATTGGTGAATTTTTGTGTAGCTATTTTAATATTGAAGATGGAAGGAAATATGCAACACTTTCAGCATATTATGCTTTATTATTTCAAGAAAGGTAAAAATGCAATTTAAAGGCAAAAAAAGATTTGTGCAGTGTATGGAGAAGGTGCTGTGACTGATCGAATGTGTTGCTAGTGGTTTGCAAAGTTTCACACTGCAGATTTCTCACTGGATGATGCTCCATGGTCGGGGAGATCGGCTGAAGTTGATAGTGATCAAATCAAGACATTAACTGAGAACCATCAACACTATACCATGTGGGAGATAGCCGGCATGCTCAAAATATCCAAATCAATAAAATCATTTATGAAAATGAAAAATGTATCTTTTATTTTATGGAAAAAATGATACAGACTTTTTGGCCAACCCAATAAAATACAAAACTATACAACTCCTAGAAACAACACAAGAGAAAACCTAGATGACTTTTAGATACAATACCAAAGGCACAATCCACAAAAGAAATAATTGAGAAGCTGGACTTCATTAAAATTAAACACCTGTGCTCTCAGAGACAGTGCTGAGACGGTGAGAAGACAAGCCACCCACACATTAGGAGAAAATAAAAAAAGAGACATAATAATGCATTGTACTCCAAAATATACAAAGAAGCCTTAAATCAACAATAAGATAATAGACAACCTGCTTAAAAAATGGGCTAAAGACCTGGACACCCACTAAAGATACACAAATGGCAAACAGGCATTTGAAATCATATGTCAGCAGGCAATTGCCAATTAAAACAACAATGAAATATGACAAATATGACTGTACCACCTATTAGAATGGCCAACATCCAAAACACTAACACTAAATGCCGATGAGAATGTACAGCAATGGTAACTCTTACTCGCTGCTTATAGGAATGCAAAACGGTACCGTCACTTCAGAAGAAAGCTTGTCAGTTTCTCACAAAACTAAACATATTCTTACCATATGATCCAGCACTCATGCTCCTTGCTATTTACCCAAATGAACTGCAAATTTATGTCCACACAGAAAGCTGTACACAGATGTTTATAGCCACCATAATCGTCAAAACTTTGAAACATCCAAGATGACCTTCAGTAGGAGAGGGGACAAATAAACTGTGATACAGACAATGGAATATTATTCAGCACCAAATAAAAATAAGCTATCAGGCCATGAAAATCCATTGAGAAAACCTGTATGTATGGTTCCAATTTAGGAAGGCCAATCCGAAGAGGCTACATATTGTATGGTTCCAACGGCATTAACATTCTGGAAAAGGCAAAACTATGGAGACAGTAAAAAGATCAATGGTTGCCATTGGTTGAGGGTTGGTGGAGGGATAAACAGGCAGAGCACAGAAGATAGTTTGGGCAGTGGAACTATTCTGTATGATGCTACAATAGTGGATACATGTCATTATACAGTTTTCAAAGCCCACTAAATGTACATCAAAAGTGAGCCCTGGCCCTGGCCGGTCTAGTTCGGTTGGTTAGAGCGTTGTCCTGTAAACTGAAAGGTCACGGGTTCGGTTTCCTGTTGGGGCACAAGTCTAGGTTGCAGATTTGGTCCCGAGTCAGGGTGCATTCAAGAGGCAACCGATCAACGTTTCTTTCTCACACTGATGTTTCTCTCCCTCTCTCTCTCCTTCCCTATCCTCTCTCTAAGATTAACAGGCATGTCTCTAAGATTAACAGGCATGTCCTCGGGTGAGGAAAAATAATTGAGCCATAATGTCGAATATGGAATTCACATGACAATGATGTGTCAGTGCAGGTTCACGGACTGTCACGAATGCACCACTGTGGTGCTAGACAGCAGCAAAGGCTGAGGGGGAGGTGGGCAAAGTGTATGTGGGAACTCTCTGCTAACTGCTCCATCTTGCTATGGGCCTAAAACTGCTCTAAAAAATAAAATCTACTTTTAAAGAAAGAGTTAAGAGCTGTATAACAATACACACTTGAGTTCATGATTTTCAGGCCTACTTCTTAACCTAATAATGTCAGATTAAAGTTCCTACAGTGAAGTTTTAAAAGTCTGAAAAGAGTACACGAGACTCAAAGTCCTGCTAGGCAACTACTACTGATCATTTATACCACTGCTAAAAAAATCTTAAATATGGGCATTAGGTTATTTTAAAAGATTCATAAGGCCTGCTTGCTCCCTGTACAAGTGAGCAAAAGAGAAATGTGAGGACAGTTGCATCACTGTGCTTTTTACCTTCCCTCGGGCACTGTACATCATATGTTATTGTATTAATGACAAGTTTAAAATCATTCATTAGCAAAATTCCCATCAAGGTTGAAGCTGCAATCGTACTGCCATCTGAAAGAGAAAATACAATGCAAGAATAAGTCCTTGAGTAAGAATCTCTTTCCGTATAGACAAATACTCTTACATTATAGATAAAAACCCAGGTCTTTACAGTACAGTAGTGGATACCTGCCTTTTGGAGGGCTCCCTAACCCAACACTGTTCCCATTGGGAGGGATCCTCCCTTGTTGCTCTACCGTCCACTCCACTGGACCAAGCAGAGCAGTCGGTGCTTCCTCTCACACACTGTCCGAGCTGGGCTGGGGTCCAGACTGATGACCCTGGCAAGGCTGTATTTGTAGACAGTCATGCAAAGATTCAGGGGAGGTGGGAACTCTTCACAGCAGGGCCAGAGCAGTTGAGGTGGCAGTTGTGGGGTGGGGATGTGACAGCAGAGCTCATCAGGGTGGTCCTGAGCTAACCTGGCCTCTGCTGTGTCCTCCCTCGGTTCCTGCCCTCTTCTGAGCCTGGCTTTCTGGCAACCCCAATCTCAGAGTCTGCTGATGCACTCCTCACCGGAGTCCATTTGTGCTGCTTACAGCCAAGCCCAAATGGTATGCGTAGGTCAACTGCCTCCTGCAGGAGCCCCAACTGGGAATCGAGTTCAAAACCTGAGCCATGCAGGCCAGGGCCAGGTAGTACCATTTTATAAAGCCTGCCTTTGTGCCCTGGCCCAGTTGCTCAGCTGGCTGGAGCATCATCCCGATTATTCAAGGTTGCAGGTTGGATCTCTAGTCAGGGCACATACAAAAAGCAAATAATGAATGCATAAATAAATGGAACAGCAAATCGATGTTTATCTCTCTCCCTCACTTCCTCCATTTTTTAAAAAGCCTGCCTTTCTCTTATTTTTAATTACTATAGGTGACTGATCTGTGTTCGTTAAAACTTGGTAGGCAAACAGTACCACAGACCACCTCGTGCAGCTCTCTCTCTAGCTTGGCAAAGCTGAGAAAGCTGGAAGGGTGGGCATGGCAGGGATAGTAATAAACATAATTAAGCCTAAGGGATAAATCTGCATTTCCATGGTTTATTTTATGGAGGTGGAGAGGGGTAGGAGATTTTGACAGTAATTACAAATATCCTAGGAACATTTCAGGAAGAAAATCTCTTGGAAAATTTTAACCTCAGTGTGCTTGGCACAGCTTCTCCTATGGCCTAGTTTATGTTATTATATTTCTGAACTAAACTTTACTGTAACCCAGGTGCGAAGAAAGCAAACTCACTGAACAGTAAATGAGAAGCTGGCACTGTATGGGAGTTTCTCTTTCTATCACTACTCCTTCAAAAGGGTACACTTATAATTACGTGACATAAAGTGCAGGGTGAGTATTCTGTCCCGGCCATTTGCCTGGTGACACCCAACTGGAGCTCCCTCAGCGCCGAGACCGTGGGAGACGGCAGTGACGCTGCCAGTGAAACCAGGAAGACCCGGGTTGCCTGCCTCCCGCCTGGGTCTCTGTGGCGCTTCTGTCACATCTGCACCTGGGTCTGTTCCTAGAATTTGGCTGTTGGGGATCCTGTTCGTCAGCTGGGGTGAGATCATCTTCCGAGGAGCTGCCAAAATAATTCAGCCCACACCAGGGGCAAAACACTGACAAGCTCAGAACACTCTCATGCCTGAATGAAAACGCAGGCAAACTCTGCCCACAGAGCCTCTTTTAAAAAGCTCCACAACATACCGACCGTGTTATCTGGCTTGCGAGTGTCGTTTAAAATGTACACTTACATGACTTCAAACCAATTCCTTAAAATACTGCTCTGAAAAGGTCTTCAACTGTGTATGGCTCCTCAGCTGAAGCACTACATCGTCCTTCACTGTATGTAGGAACAGCAAAAGGCTGACGTGGAACGCTTTGAAGGAACTAATGGTTAAGTGTTGAAATTTTTCATGGATTCTTGAGCAAATGTTGATTTAAACCCCAATGAAGTATTTTTACTCAGTCCAAAGCCCCCTTTCTCTAAGATTTCTAGTCTTTTTCTATGTTTCAAAGTTACTCAGATTATTTTTAGAAAAAAGCGGGGTACACATCCATCAACGCTTTAACCTCTCATTTCATTCATTTAACTAGCACTTACTGAGTGCACACTACCTACCAAGCAAGCACTGTGCTCAAGGTTTGCATCTGCCTACTCTTAGAAGCTTAGGAAGGCTGGCCCTGGCCCTGTGCGGAAGGCCCACGGGGTTCAGTGCTCCTGTGGCTGGGGGTTAGGGAAGATGTCTAGTCCAGGGATGGAGTATTGGGCCACTGTGGCCATCAGACTAAAACCCTATTCTCTGATTGGGGTTTTACCAGGAAAAAAGCTCCCCTTCCAGTTAAATCCAAAGTCCTCACAATAACCTACAACGAGGCTTTCCCCACTCTGCCCCTCCCCTCCTACCTCCATCCAGCTCCCTCCCTTGCAGCCACAGAGGAGCCCGCTCCCACCTCAGGGCCTCTGCCTGGAGAGCTCTTCCCATCTACAGAGCTCTCTCCCCTCTGCCAAGCACCACCCCCCACCAACACACAGGAAACCCCCACCCCACTCTGCTTTATTTTTCCTCCAAAGCACTTATTATCTAATGATTTATATATTTTATTTCTGTCTCTTATTTCTTTCTCCATTTAAAATGTAAGCTCTACAAGCACAGGAGCTTTTCTTTGCTCTACCCGTAGCATCTAGAACAGTGTCTGGTGTTGTTGGGTTCGCAACAAATATTGGTTGAGTGAATAAATTCTTTAGTCTCCATTTTTTCCAACTTCTGTATCTATCCTTCATTAGTTCTGACCTTGGATAGGAAAGAAGGTTTATTTCCTTTTCAAAACTGCAACAGTATTCAACTTTTAATAAGCTTATTCTAATCAAGTAATCCTACCATGAAGTAGCAATGCAAATTTATTCATTTATTTATATGTGTAACCTCTGTACACTGGGCTGTGGGAAACGCTTCTTTGTCTATTTTGGGGCAGTAGGTCTAAAGCCATGTCAGACCACAAGAACGTAAAAGCTGTATTTTATTTTTTTTTAATTTTTCTTTATTTATTTTTAGAGAGAGAGGAAGAGAGGGAGAAAGGGAGGGAGAGAAACAGCAATGTATGGTTGCCTCTCACATGGCCCTCACTGGGGACCTGGCCTGCAACGCAGGCATGTGCCCTGACTGGGAATCGAACCAGGACCCTCTGGTTCCCAAGCCTGCGCTCAATCCACTGAGCTACACCAGCCAGGGCCTAAAAGCTGTATTTTAGATTTAAAATGTCTAAATGATTAACCACCTCTGCTGGTATTAAAAAATATGTATATTCTTCCTGAGAAACAATTCTGTCATAAAACATACTATACTGAAGTTGCTTTATAACAAAGATAAATGAACTACTTAAGTATTTTAATTGTTCACTGGATATTTTAATCATTGAAACTACATTTTGCTTTTTCATTATTTAAATATTGTTGAAAATTACATGCTGATGACTGTGTCATTAAAATTTCCTCAGGGCCCTGGCCAGCATGGCTCAGTTGGTTGAGCATCATCCCACAGAGCAAAAGGTTGCCAGCTGGACTCTAGGGTCTGGGCACATGACTGCATTGCCGGTTCGGGCCCCTGTTGGGGTGTGTGTGAGAGGCAACAGATTGATGTTTCTCACATTGATGTTTCTCTCCCTACCTTCCTCTCTCTCTAAAAAAGAAATATTTAAAAAATTTTTTTCCTCAGGGCTAAGTTTTTGAAATAAGTAACTGAAACTTGCACTGAATTTACTCCATTATTTTTTACTCAATGGAGTTAATGTTTTTAATATTACTGAGTATAAAAATTAAGGTCTCAATGAAAACCAACCATTTATTATATAAAGAATTAAAAAATCAACTTCTTTCCTAAAAATTAAACAAGCAAAACAGAGGTTCAGGAAAAAAGAAAAGGACGAAGTTGAAATGAGATATATATATATTTACCTGCTGTGAAGATGGCTGCATTTTTGACGCCTTTATCTTCATTTTGTATGTCCTGAAGAAACGAACCAACTGTTGTTGACATTGGTTTGACCACAAACTGACAGCGTTCTTTTCTGGATGGCAAAGTGAGTGTGATCAAGGGAAGGCCGTGTCTATAGTTAACTGTTATTTCTGTTAAGAAAAAAAAAAAAGACAATATAGAAATAAAATTTACTTTTTATAAAAATAACTTTAAAACATATACATTCTAAAAGGAATGTGTACACATGTCATTCACAAGTCCCTGAATTCCTGTGGTCATTTGTGTGGTTCATCGAACTACAGTTTGCCGATTTCCCACCATGCTTGGCTTTTATCACGGCTTATATCGCACTCTGCTATAATCGCCTTAGAGTCTTCCTGGGTAAAGAGTACGTTTCTATTCAAAAGGACCTATGCACTCCAATGTTCATAGCAGCACAATTCACAATAGCCAAGTGCTGGAAACAACCTAAGTGCCCATCTACAAATGAGTGGATCAAGAAACTATGGTACATTTACACAATGGAATTGTACGCAGCAGAGAGGAAGAAGGAGCTTATACCCTTTGCAACAGCATGGATGGAACTGGAGAGCATTATGCTAAGTGAAGTAAGCCAGGAGGTGAGGGACAAATACCATATGATCTCACCTTTAACTGGAACATAATCAACAAAAGCAAAAAAGCAAGCAAAACTCAACCAGAGCCATTGAAATTAAGAACAATCTAACAATAGCCAGGGGGGAGGGAGGAGGGGACAATGGGGAGAAGGGTTTTCA
>PVJI01015981.1:0-39469 GCA_004026765.1 Micronycteris hirsuta
CAAGTAGCATAAATGGGAGGTAGACAACAGACAAGGGGAGGTTAGAACAGTATAGGAAGTATGGGAGCAGAAGGACTTATGTGTAGGACCTATGGACAAAACTAAAGGGAGGGGAAAGGGGGGGAAAGGGGAGGGGGGAGTGAAGGGGGGAAATGGGGCAACTGTAACAGCATAATCAATAAAATATAGTTAAAAAAATCAAATCAATAAAGTTATTGGTGAAAATGGAAAAAAGAAAAAACAGCATTTTTAAATTGCACATAGAACACATACATACATATGTGGAATAAACTCATACATTTTTATATGCCAAAAAATGTAAACTGTACCATTTTTTTAAAAAAACTATTTGAGCATTAAAAATATCTGGTGTGTATATACAGAATGTAACTCTAGATATATTTTTAATTAAATTTTATTATTTATGCTAATACAGTTGTCTGAAATTTTCCCCCTTTGCCCCTCTACACTCAGCAACCCCTGCTCCCTCAGGCAATCCCCACACCGTTGCCCGTGTCCATAGGTCATGCATATACAATCTTTGGCTACCCTATTCCCTATGCTGTACTTTACATTCCCATGACTATTCTGTAACTACCAATTTGTACTTTTTAATCCCTTCACCTTTTCCCCTATCACCCTTATCCCTGCCTGCCATCTGGCAACCATGAAAACCTTCTCTGTATCTATGATGCTGTTTCTGTTCTGTTTGTTCATTTGTGTTTTTTTTTAGATTCCATTGTTGATAGATATGTATTTATTGCCATTTTATGGTTCATATTTTTTATCATTCTTAAAGATTCTTTAACAATTCATGTAAAACTGGTTTGGTGGTAATGAACTCCTTTAGTTTTTTCTTGTCTGGAAAGCTCTTTACCTGTCCTTAGATTCTAAATGATAGCTTTGCTGGGTAAAGTAGCCTTGGTTGTAAGTCCTTACTTTTCATCACATTAAATATTTTTTGCCAATCCCTTCTAGCTCGCAAAGTTTCTTTTTTTGAAAAGTTTCTTTTGGGAAATCAGCTGACAGACTTATGGGAGCTTCCTTGTATTGAGTTGGCCAAAAAGTTCTTTTTTTTTTTTTTTTTTGGTAAGATGGCTCTAGTAGCACTTCGCTGTCTTTAACTTTATTCAAAGCAATTCTGTTAGCCTGTATTGTGACAGCTGTCATATCAGCATGAATTTTAAAAAACTTGTCAAAATTGGTAAATTTTTGTGTAGCCATTTTAATATCAAAGATGGAAGAAAATATTCAATACTTTCAGCATATTATACTTTATTATTTCAAGGAAGGTAAAAGTGCAACTGAAACACAAAAATTGATTTGTGCAGTGCATGGAGAAGGTGTTGTGACTGATTGAACATGTCAAAAGTGGTTTGCAAATTTTGGTGCTGGAGATTTCTCACTGGACAATGCTCCATGGTTGGGTAGACCGATTGAAGTTGATAATGATCAAATCAAGACATTGATTAAGAACAATCAACACTATACCATGTAGGAGATAGCTGACATACTCAGAATATTGAAATCAATAAAGTTATGGGAAAAAATTAAAAAATGTGTCTTTTATTTTACGGAAAAGACTAAATGGACTTTTGGCCAACCCAATAGGTAACTAATTGCTTTTCTTCTGCTGTTTTTAAGATTCTCTCTTTGTCTTTAACTTTTGGCATTTGAGTTATGGTGTGTCTTGTTGTGGGCCTCTTTGTGTTCATCTTGTTTGGGACTATCTGTGCTTCCTGGATTTGTATGTCTATTTCCTTCACCAAATTAGGGAAGTTTTCTTTCATTGCTTTTTCAAATAGGTTTTTAATTTCTTGCTCTCTCTGTTCTCCTGCCAGTACACCCATGATGTGAATGTTGATATGGTTAAAGTTTTCCCAGAGACACTTTACACTCTCCTCATTTTTTCTTTATTCTTTTTACTTCTAGCTGCCCTGACTGGTTGTTTTTGGCTTCCTTATACTCCAAATTGCTGGTTTGATTCTTGGCTTCATCCACTCTACTGTTGATTCCCTCTAAATTGTTCTTTATTTCAATTAGTGTGTTCATTTCTGACTGGATCTTTTTTATGCTGTTGAGGTCCTCACTACACTCACTGAGCACCCTTATAACTAGTGTTTTGAACTCTGCATCTAGTTGATTGTTTGTCTCCATTTTGTTTAGTTCTTTTTCTGGAGATTTTTCTGTTATTTCATTTGGCCTATGTTTCTTTGTCTCCTCATTTTGGCAGCCTCCCTGTGTTTGTTTCTATATATTAGGTAGAGCTGCTACATCCCCCAGGCTTGGTAGAGTGGCCTAATATAGTAGGTGTTGTGTTGGGTCCAGTGGCACAGCCTCCCCTTTGACCCAAGTTGGGTACTCAGAGTGCACCCACTACGTAGGTTGTGAATACCCTCCTCTTGTAGTTGAGCCTTGATTGCTGTTGGCACATCCAAGGTCAGCCACTCCCTATATTCTATCCAGGGTCACACAACACAAGCTACAAAGTAATCTGCAGGTGGCTGCTACTTGTGCTGGGCTTGAAGATGCCCAGGTGAGGTCAAGCTGTGAACCAAGGCCAGCTGCTGCTAGCACTGGGCCTGAGGCAAATTAACAAGAGGTACAGAGCTTGCTGAAGCCAGATATTGCTTGTTTGAGAGAATTTAGGAAATCTGAAGCATGGGCCAAGACATGCCATTCATATGTAAAATCCACTGGAAACAGCTTGTGTGGACCCAAAATTTGGGTGGGGCCAAGTCTCAGGGAATTGCCAGAGTGAGGTAAATAGTATGAACCAAGTTGATGTAGTCTCAGATATGGTGCCCACCTGCCAGCTCTGTGGATCTGTTGGAGGGGAGGGCTCAGAAAAGGAACAATGGTCTCTGCCAGCACTTCTGCCTGGGAGAAAGCTGCCTCCACCCCAGTTCTCACCCTAATGCTGGACAATTCAGTTCTTCCCCATATGTCTCTGATGCCCTTCAATCTGCTGCCACCACAGTGGAGCTTAGAGGGAATGAGTTCAATTAAATTTTATGTGGGCCCTTTAAGAGTAACAGCTTAGAATTTTAGCAGCTCCTGTCTTCCACAGCCTCAATCCCCACTGGTTTTTACAGCCAGACTAATGGAGATTTATCTTCGTGGCACTGGACCCCTGAGTTGGGGGGCCTGGTGTGGGGCTGGGGCCACTCAACCCCAAGTTATCCCTCCTGATTTTTATCTGCCACACATGGGTGTTGGACCAGCCTATTCCATGTCATTGCCCTTCCTACTAGTCACAATGTAGTTTCTTCAATTGCATAGTTGTAGGACTTCCATTCAGCTCAACTTCTGATGGCTCTGAATGATGGCGTTCTATAGTTAGTTGCAATTTTGATGCAGTCATGCAAGGAGGTGAGCCATGTTTACCTATGCTGCCATCTTGACTAGAAGTCCCCTTATCTTAGAGAGGGTTTTCATTTAAAAAAAACAAAAGCACATAATAGTGCTTATCATAGGTTATCATTTGTATTTTGAAAAAGTATTATATACACATATATATGCATATATAGTATATATAAGAGACAGTCTTATCTCTAGAAGAATCAGAAAAAAGATAACAATAGTTACTTCTGGTAAAAGAGATTGGAGAACTTGGACTAAAGGCTGTAGACAAAAACAGACAAAAGTCTTAATATTTATGTATATACTGCTTGGGCTTATTTTTTTTTTTACCATAAGAATGCACCATTTTTAATTAAAATAATTTAATGGTTACATCAGTATATTTTGTCATTAATTTGGCATCCTATGATAGTTCATCTTGAAAACATATCTGTTTTACAGTGAATTGCATTAAGAAAAATTGTCAGCTACACAGAAAGTAAACTGGTGTCATCGTATCTCAAAATTGCCTGCCTTAGGGGGTGTGGGAAATCTCTATACCTTCTGCTCAATTTTACTATGAACCTAAACTACTCTAAAAAATAAAGTCTGTAAAAAAAGATCTCCTGCTTATTATAGGATGACTGTGCAGTAAAATATGCTCAAGTATGCTCAAGTGAATCACAAGACTATTCTCTTTGGCATAAGAAAGTATAGACACCCATCGATGAACAAGTAAAACATTTTATTCCGATGCACGCACTAATATTGAATTGCTTTATATTTCTCCCCTGAAATTAACTTACTTGGGTACCAGAAAATGCCCTTACTCATCTAATTTCCCTCCAAAGTCTAGCTCAACACCTGGCACATGACAAGTATTCAAAAGTGATTTATTAAATAAATAAAATAATTTCCTGTATTGTACCTTGCCTACTCAGATTAAATAGGTTTCTTTAATGTGATACTTTTCAAAACCTTCAGTAAATAATTACACATTGTACATTCAATACATGACATGTAGTACACAGAATTTCCCAAACCTGTTTTACCATGAAAAAAAAATCCCCTTTATAGTGCTAAGGGTAAGGAAATCTAGACAACTAAAAAAGGAAAGTATTGCATTGACTTTTAATTTACACCTCTTTGTTTCCTAAAATTGAAGGTCAGCAGAGACCCTTAGCACTCACTGATTATTCATGGGCTTCCTGAATCTCCCATACTCTCCTGTTGCTGGGTCAGGGCCACGTGATGGCATCTGGCACTCAGGAATGTGAGAGGAAGTGATGTGCCATTGCATTCCAAGACAACTGAGAGCTGATGAGTCTCCTTCAACTTCCTTTTTGTTTGCTGGGACACTCTGGGAGTCACATTTGAGATGATAACTTTACAAGTTGAAGGGAATCCCCAACTCACCAGATGTAGAAGACCCTCCCTTTGTCAACTCACATCAGAGTATACAGTGAGCAAGAAATATACCTTGGTTGTGCAAAGCCACTAAGATTTCAGTTATTTGTTACAGCAGCATAACTTAGCCTATCTTGACTAAATGTATTAACCATGATGGCATTTCTACAAATAACAATATATAGTGAATGCATCTATGTGTCAGGCATGATAGCTTAGGTATCTTATAATAAATACACTGCAAAACTGTCAAAATAAAAAATTAAAATATATAAACTGAGGGATGACTAGCCTTTGTCATTTAAAGGAAAAGTGCCAAAGCTGGGTGATTTTTCTCTTTACAAGCTTAATAGTTACTTCAGAAGAAGTTGTTCAAAAGTCAGCTTCAATACAAAAAATGCAAATTTACCCAAATTAACTAGTGTTTTACTGTCTGAATGAATCCATACTTTCCTAAAGACCAAGTGTTTTCTAAGTAAGATTTAGGAAGCAGTATGTCCAGGAAAATTCCTACCGTCCTGTTTATCTATATAGGATTCTTGGCTTTAAAAAAAAAAAAAAAACTACATATCTAAAAAGAATGCTGAAAATGGCCTAATATATATTAAAGATCATCACCAACCCTCATCAGTCAGTGCTCTCATGCCTTTGTCATAATTAAGCCGTGTGTCTCTGAATTTTCTGGATTAGAGCTACTTAATAGATCATGGCTCTTAAGAGATTCATAATTTCCTGTGACAGAAATATTCACACAAGATACAATTCCATTGCAGTTTTGTACTTAGATTTAACATCTTTCCATCTATAACTGCCTTTTGATATGACAGTAAATTGAGGAGGAAGGAAAAAAGTTGGGGGGGGACATTGAGGAGAAATGTGGAGGAGGCCTGTTAGTTCACTGGTCATCATTCTGAGTGGGGAAAAGTCAAGATAATAAGAGCTACTCCGTGTTCACCTCTTTGAATGCCAAGGTTGTCTTTTTAAAGATCAGCAGGATTTCGACAACCATAGTGATCCAAAAGAGTCTGGAATCCCAACCCAGGCTGTTAGAGAAACCTCCAGCTGTGGGAAAAGAGAATCTTTCATTGGTTTTCTGTCCACAGCCCTAATCAGCCCACGACTTTGCTTACTGGAATATCCATGGCCAAGAGTGTTGTATGAACCTCCCTTACTCCTGCTGCTTCTCCACCCACTGAAGCAAAAAGCGTTTTTAAAGGATTGTCTGGAAAAGGTTGCTTCCAGGTCTCTGTGTACTGGCCAGGGTTTAACCTCGTTTATAGAACTCCTGGGAATCCTCCTGGAAGCCACAATGACAGTCCAGCTTGGAATCTGGTGCCCCGGGCAAGAAAACCACAAACCCTGCCTGGGCGCTTTATCTGCCAAGCGGGCCTTTGAAAGATCAGCTGCTCTGAAACAGAGGTCAGGGTTGGAACGAGCTATTGCAGCTTCGCTCCTCTGGCTGAAACTCCCAGGAGCTGGGACAGGTCTGGCCAATTCTCATTTTCAGCTCGCTGATAACTTCTTTAACTTCGAGCTAATGCCTACAGAAGTAGCTAAGCAGATTCCCTCCAAACAGAAGTATAAACTGTCTTTTAGTCTTTGATGACCACTAGCTTGCCTTTGGTTTTTTTCTTTTCTTTCTTTCAAATTTCCATTGGACGTATGAAGAAAAACCCATCCAACATGTTCACATGCCTCTTCTATAACATTCTCTAGGCACAACTGAGGTCCGTCCAGAAAGTATCCAGCCATGTACTATGAAAAATAGACATTTCCTGAAGAAGATACAATTTACAAGAAACATTGTGCAAAGAACAATGATGTCTCAGTCTCCTTCAAAGTGGACATCTTTCACACAGTTCTCCCAGCACTGTCAGTTGTCAGTCTTTCTTGATTGCAGCCCGTACAGGTTCAACAATCTCAGGTGTTCTGCTTGCTGCAGGCCTTCCAGGACACGGATCACTTCCAACAGATTCTCAACCATCTTTGAAGCGTTTGTGCTACTTTCATTTGCACTCCACTCATCACATCGACCCCGAAAGCCTTCTGAGTCACCCAAATAGTTTCCACGGAGGAATGTTGCAGCTTAACACAAAATTTAACTCAGGCTTGTTGCTCTACTTGCTCATTTTGAATGCAATGGTCACACAGCACACATGCTCACTCAGTGGTGTCTACCACCCAGACTGACTAGTACAGTGAAGTCCTCGCTGTTCACGCATGCGCATGCCAGTCCACTCTCCCTGGTGGCCAGGTTACAGGGACATCGTACAAAGCATTCTCGTTCCATAAACAGTGGCTGGGCTTTTCCCGGACAGACCTCTTGCTCCCTTGTACAAACGCGTGTAAGCACAGAAGCAAACTCACATAGGTGTGTGCACGAATGGGTTCATCCATAATTGATTGGACAGCTTTTGTTTTGCAAACAAAAATAATACTGTTTCCATTACTTTGATATTTTCTTTCTTTTTCACTATGTAAGAGGGGACTCCTCAAAAAAACAGAATTTATTTATTAAAAAAATTGTGCATTTATTCTTACATGCTTAAAGTTCAGTCACCTTCAAAATACTCTCCTTTTGATGAAATGCACTTATTGACATGTTGTTTTCCACTGCTCAAAACAGTTTTTAAACTTGTGGATTTTGATGCCTTTTAGAGCTTCTGCCATTTTTTGTTTCACCTCTTCCATGTCAGCAAAACATTTTCTTTTGAGGACTTTTTTCACCCAGAGAAACTCATTCTGGGTGAGATCGGATGAATAGGGAGGGTGAGGCCCAGGGGTCATGACATTTTAGTCAAAAACTCCTGACCACTCAGCAAGGTATGGGCAGGTGTGCTCGTAAATCACCCATCATGAAATGGGCGATTGTGTTGAAAGAGTCTTCAAAAAATATTCACTGAAGCTGAACGCAGCCTCTCACAACAACATCAGCTGGCACACTGATACAGGTGGGCTCCTGGAACACTCACCTAGTGGGGGAGTCTGTACCACAAGGGATCCACACTCCAGAAGATAATTCTGTTTTTGAGGGGGATTCCTCCTCATATACTAATTGTCTCTACAAGTCAGTAGATCAAATTCTAACTCCTTATTCCTATTTCTTTATGCATATATGCACACACATTAATTTTACATAAATATAATCATCATATTTGACAGAGCCAAGCTTACTACAATCTTTTTATTTTCACCTGCCCTCATTTTCTTATCCCCACGATTCATCAGTATCCCAAGAGAGTAGCTTAAAACTATTGTCCTAATTTTCTCTATGCTCTCAACATTGTAAACATACACACACACACACACACACACACACACACACATATGCCCTACCTGGAATTTTATTGGTCCTTGTTAATTTTACAGATTGGATCGTTTTATATAAATTTCTCTGCTTCTTATGATTTCTCATTTTATGATACTTTGTCAACTATGATAACTCTAATTCAGTACTTTTAAAACCTAAAAATATATCTTAGTGAGGTGACACCCATGATTTTACCAGCCTTTTCTCTACGGTTCTTTGTTTCCAGCTGTTGTCTGTTTGCGTTTTTGCTTTTGCCTCTACTAAGAATGCTTCAATAACTGTCCTTGTAAATAGAGCTTTTTATATTCATGTTTCAATTTCTAAGGAAGACAGTCACAGGAATAGTCTGCTAGGTTGGAAAGTATGTGCATTTATTAATTTTAATAGATCATTTAAATGGGTAAATTCACTAGAGCTTGCCTGGTTGTTTCCATAAAAACGGTGTTAATCCACCTTGCTCTTAGGCCAGCGATAGGTAGTACAGTCTTTTAAATTACTGCCAGTGGTATTTCACTGTTACTTTCATCTGAATTTTCGTAATTACCAATGGGTTTCAGCACCATTTCAAAACTCTTTTAATCATGTTGATTCGCTCATCTATAAATTGCCGATATTTTTACTGGGTTGACTGTCTTTTCTTATGTTGTCTTCCAAGTGGCACAGCTGCAAGGCGAGCAGAAGAAGGCAGGTGGAATTCACAAGGTCACATAACCAGAGGCAACTCTAGTAAATTACACTGTGTTGTAAATTTGAAAGTTGCTGAGAGTAGATCTTAAAAGTTTTTTTTTTTTTAAGATTTTATTTATTTATTTTTTAGAGAGAGGAGAAGGGAGAGAGAAAGAGCAATGTATGGTTGCCTCTCACATGGCCCTCACTGGGGACCTGGCCCGCAACCCAGGCATGTGCCCCGACTGGGAATCGAACAGGTACCCTCTGGTTCCCAGCCCGCACTCAATCCACTGAGCTACACCAGCTGGGCCAAAAGTTTTTATCATAAGAAAAAATCCATAAGTTTGTAAATGCGAAGTGAAAGATGTTAACTAAACTTATTGCAGTAATGATTTCATGATATATAACAAATAATTATGTTGTATACCTGAAACTAATATATAGTTACATATCCGTGATATCCCCAGTAAAAAATAACTGGGAGGAATGTCCACAAGGAAAAGAGGAGGTGGGAATTGCAGTCAATTTTGCCAAAAGGCCAGTGATAACGAGAAAGAAGTTCTACTTTGCGTGTAGATCTGAGGATGGCATGAGGACATTCTCCCCCTTCTCTGCCATGGATCAAGGAGACTCTCTCACGAGCTGAAGTGCTTAGTTGGCCAAAATGGTGGAGGAGCAGTTTGTGGGGGAACAATGGGGGGTAGAAAAAAACAAAGAGGAAAAGAGAGGGAAATAGCATGTGGTAAGTGTCTGTCCTGGGCCAGTTACTAGAGTAGCATTTTATAGATATATTCTCATCATTCCTTCTATGAAACATATAGGATACGTTGAGTTCTCAAGTCTGTAGCATCTCAGAGATGCCAAGTAACTTGTCCTACATCGTTCAGCTGGTGAGGGATGGACCTCGGAGTATGACCCAAGTCTGTCTCGCTCCCACACCAATGAAAAGGCCAGCGGGAAGCTCAGCAATGTGCTGTGGCCTGCACAGAGAGTCGGGTGGGTGAAAGGTTCCTTCCCTGGGAGACCTTGTTTGTGACTTTGAGTTCAGCGCCCTGACACATCTGTTCTCGGAGTCCACACCACCCTCATCTGGCCAGCCAGCTCTAACTTGGCAATTTAGTCTCACAGAGTGTTCTTGGTCTTCAGTAATTATTAAGACTCTCTTGTGGGCATTATGCTAAGTGAGATAAGTCAGACAGAAAAAGAAATACTGTATGCTATCACTTGGACATTCGATCTAAAAAAGCTGCACTCAAAAAAAACAGAGAGTAGAGTGGTAGTCAGCAGGGGCCAGAGATTAGGGAAACGGGGAAATGTTTAAGGGCACAAACTTGCACTAGCAGATAAACGAGTTCAGGAGAACTAATGAACAGCATAGTGAGTGTGGACGACGATATTGGGTTATAAACTGCAAGTTGCTAAAAGACTAGATCTTAACTGTTTCACCACAAAAAAATGATAATTATGTGACAGTGATAGAGGTGTTATTTAATGCTACTTACACAATTAAGTAGCATTGTATGTCAATTATGTCTTACTTTTTTAAAAAGACTTTCTTGTAGATCAACTGTCCTTAGGGTGGGTGGTTTTAAAATCATCAAAATCAAAAAAACAAAATAAAATAAAAATAAAATAGAATAAAATCATCAAAATCAACTAATTAAAACACATACATTGCCACAGACTGACTATCTCAGTTTCTGAACAACTGAGGATTACAAACAAAGTTATTATTTACCAATTACCATTAAACAATATGTTCTTATAATGAAAGACCACTATGGAAAAGGGCAAATGTATCCAAAGGCATATCCTTGGAGTGAAAGCTTCAGGTACCAATGGAGATGTAACACATCTATTAAGAAGGCATCAGGAGAACACTGGAGCGTTTTGGGGTGATGATTGTTATTTTCTCCATTTGCAACTTAACAATTACTTGACTAAGCAATTCCATTGGTCTTGTCTCCTGGCTTACTAATTTAGACTTTGCCCATCACAGAAATCCACAAAAATCTCATTCTGAAATGAAATCCAGTTGATCAGGATTAATTCTCCATTTAGAGCTCCAGAAATAACCTTAATATGTAAAACATCCTTGGGTTTTTCCATGAAGTAATTGATTGTGCAAAACAAAAAGTATTACTCATAGCATGGACGTTTTCTGCACTGTACAGGAGAAAGCACAAAACAGCCCATCCAACTGTCATAAAGGTCACCAAACTGAAACATTGGCTTTGACTTCTCCTTTTATTGTCAAGCCTATTACGTAAGAGTGATTTGTGCTCCACACTAATTAGTGAAGAGGTTTAGACATTAATCCACTACCCGATAAGCAGCCCTCTACACTGAGGTAGTTTGGGGAGGAGAACAAACAGTTCTGGCTTTACTGGTGTAGGATCTACGAGGGGGAGGAGACAGCACAGCATGTTCTCCAATGTCAGCTGAAGACATTCAGACACAGGGGCTCTTTCCTCAGGTTCCCACGGGCCTTGTGGGCACGCCACTCAGGAGCAAGCAGCGTTTGCTGAAGAAAGTGAGGAATGCCACATTCAGCACTTCAGGAAACAGGAAACTGTATATATCTGATAAGGGGCTAGTACCCAGAATACGTAAAGAGCCCTTACAGTTCAATGATAAAAAGAGAATCCAAGTGAATAGGGGCAATTCTCATTTTTCCAAGGGAGATATACAAATGATTAATAAGCACATGAAAAGATGCTTGACATCATTGGTCATCAGGGAAATGCAAATCAAAACCATAATTAGATATCATCTCACACCTACAGGATGGCTACAATCAGAAAAGTCCAATAACAAAAGATGTGGAGAAATTGGGACCTTCACATACTGGTGGTGAGAACATAAAATGATATTTGGAAAACGGTCTGTCAGTTCCTCTAAACCTTAAACATAGAATCACCATGCAACCCAGCAGTTTCACTCCCAGGTACAGACCTAAAAGGAAAATATATACATCCACACACAGAAAACATGTACACGAATATTTACGGCGATGTTAGTCATGATAACCAGAAGTGGAAACAACTCAAATGCCCACCAACTGATGAGTGGGTAAACAAAACGGGGGTGTTCATACAGCGGAATATTATTTGCCGTAGATGGGAATAAAGTCTTGAAACACAGTAGAACATAGATGGAACTTGAAAATGCTATGCTAAGTGAAACCAGGCCCAAAAGACCATATGTTATATGATTTTATTCACATAACATGTGTCTGGAATGGGAAATCTACCGAGACAGAAGAGGGACAGAAGGGAGACTAGTGGTCCTTCTGGCTGCTGGCAGCGGGAGCGCTGGGGAGGGGTGAGGCTGTGATAGCTGAAGGCCATGAGATTATTGTTTGAAGGGATGAACATGTTCTGAAATATGTGCGTTTCTGACTATATTTAAAATCCTTTGAATTTTTCACTGTAAATGAGAGAATTGTATGGTGTGTGAATTATATCTCAATAGAGTTATTTTTTCAAAAAGGCAGTAGAAAGGAAGCTGAGTGGGATAAGATACCCTCGCTGGGTGCCACGGGTGGAAGTGTGGCGGTGGGGGAAGGAACAGTGACGCCGGCCGTGGAGAGCCCAAGGTCCCATCCAACGTCACGTGAGCAAGTCAGATGAGCGGCATTAAGATCCACGCAGCTGGCGTGATGGAAGGGGAGCCCTTCACTCCTTCAGTCATTCAACAGATGTTTACTGAGCATGCGTCAAGTTTGGTTCTAAGAAACTGGGATGCATCCACGAGCAACTGTTTTTGAAAAAGATATGTGGTTAACTATGTTTACTGTAGCAATGTTGTGCTCTCAAAAATTAGAAACAGCCCTGACTGGTGTGGCTCAGTAAGATGGGCATCGTCCTGCAAACTGTGGGGTCGCCGGTTCGATTCCTGGTCAGGGGACATGTCTAGGTTGCAGGCCAGGTCCCCTGTTAGGGGTGTAGAGGTAACTGGTCAATGTTTCTGTCACATCAATGTTTCTCTCACTCTCTTTGTCCCTCCCTTCCCCTCTCTCTAAAAATAAATAAAATATTTTTAAAAAATAAAAATAGGAAACACCTGACTGTCCATAGGGAAATGCTTAAATAACCATGATGGAATTTTATGCATCTGTGTATGCATTTACTTAAAATTATTTTCAAAATACATGTCAATGGATATGCTATTAAGATGAATTATATGAAATTGCCAGCTTTGTAGGTTAAAATGGCCAAATACTGGCCATTTCTTACATTGTTCTATGAAAAAAATACATCATATATAGGCCCATCAGTCGTAACAAACGTCTCTCCCTGGTGTGAGATGAGGATGATGGGGAGGTGGCTGCGCAGGTGTGGGGACCGGAGGCGCAATACACCGGCAACCTCTGTACCTTCCACTCAGTTTGGCTGTGAACCTAAAACTGCTCTAAAAAACAAAGTTTACTAAATCACAGAAATATGCACACTAATGTACACAATATCACGTGCATCCATATTTTTGTATGTTTTACTAAGACAGAGAAGAATTAGTACAGAACTATAAATACCCAACTGCTACTATTGCTTACTCCAGGAGCAAGAGGAATGAATGCGTGTGTGTTGGGGAAGTGATTAGTCACTTTTGTTATATGTCTCTACATTGGTTTGTTTGTGACAACAATTATGTATTACTTTCACAATGGATAAGTATCACTGAAAATTATAAATAAGGAAGAACACAAGGGAGGTGCCCACAGAAATGCATCCATGACGCTGATGCACGATCCCTTGCGTTCGGTTTGGTTTCGGGAACAGCGCTACCCATCTCTAGATGCAAACACCCACCAACGTGCTCAGGAAGTCGCGCAGACATCAGCTGTGGATGCAGGACTCTCAATAGCTGCTCAAAAGGAAACACAATAAAAATAGTTTTGTAACACGTGTGATAAGACAACTGTACAAAGATTGATCACTTGACGTCATTGTGTCAAGCGCCCTTTGTGTGAGTTTCTGAGGACAAAGAAGTCACAGGCATTTTCTGTGCAGCATGAAAAATGAGATAAGAAATCAGCAGATAAGATTTCAGTCCTTTGGTGTGTTTGATGGATTTTGCTTATCCTCCCTAACTCCTAAACCAAATCCCAAAGATTTGCTTCAAGTCTGGAATTGACTTTTTTTTTTTTTGTAGCAAATTGCCTTTTATGTCTGCTTCTTTTCCTGGGCTCCCACGAATGCTGGCAGTACCATAAGTTCAAAGCCAGCGTGGGATTGTGGTTAAAGGCACAATCCCCGGGCACATGATGCCTGGGCTCCAGCCTCAGCGCTGCCACTCACTGGCACGGACAATTCCCTTGGCCCTCACGGCATCCAGCTCCCCCGTCCATGAGGTGAGGCAACAATGAAAAGCGCCTCTAGGGACTGTTGTGGGGAGCAAGTGTGCTAACGTAGGTGAAACATTTAAGACTGTGCCTGGCATCGAACCATTGTGCACTAAAAATTCTCACCGCTTTGGCATATTTTTCAAAAACTGTTTATAATATGCCATTTTCTCTCATTCCCTCACATATTGATTGCCTCCAGCCTGCCAAGCACTGTGCTAGGCATTCAGAAAAATAAATGAATGAATAAATCTCACAATCTCTGTGATAAATTGCACATTTCCAAATGCCCATATAATCACCTTTTTAATCACTATAGTTTTTCAAAGCAGAAAACAAACAGAGGCTGTTATTATACAATGAGTGGTGGAAAAACATGCCAGGCAAGGACAGGACAGCACAGAGGGGACCCTCAACAAGGAGTGCCACCTACGAGAGTGTCACCGCAGGCCTGACACCCCAGCTCAGCTTTGTGGTGTGACTGTAAATTACTGAGGCTAGATCCGCAGCCTGGAGCAGAACTTCACCCTGTTACCTTAGGAGATCGGTGAGCTACAGCCATGCGTGGTTAAGTTTAGAGCACCGTGTTTGCAGCTAATACTCAAATTCGCACTGGCCACAGGCGCCGGCCTCAGAGAAAGCAGAGCTGACCTAGCGAGAACCAGAAAGCAGGTCAAACAAACAAAAATGCTAAACCATGTGCCCCTCTTTCTACCTCTTTTCATAAAACAAGGGGAGAACGAAGGAAGAAATGGCCATGGGAACTCCCATCGACCACTGGAACCTTATGTCACCAGCAGCATGTTCGTGGCTCAGTGACGTCTCCGAACCAGCGGCGTGACAAGAGGGCAGTGGCCGGCCACAGACAGTAAGGTGCTTCACGTGCATGAAACGCTGGTAGTCATTCCATTCGCTCACTTGCTTATTTATTCTGCAGTTACAGGCCTTCCCCTGTGCCTGATGGTGGGTGAAAACCTGGGGTGACAAAGATTTTTTTTTTAATTCAGAGCAAAAAACAGGTACAAACCTTCAAAGTGTATAAAGCTTCAGTGAGAAAAGAATTAAAGTCTCTAACAAAACAAATATACAACTTGGTATTGCTTTTATGTGGGCAACCGTCAGCCTAATATGTCATTATGTCAATTGACCGCGGTTCCAGTGCTAATTTCTCAGGAGCTGGTGCGAAGCGAAGGCCCTCGGGAAGCTCGTGGAAAAGCGATCTTTCCTAGCATTGCTCCTGAAGGAACACTAGTCAAAAGGATGCTTAGACATGGCATCCCAACTGTTAAGTAAAAGGAAAAACAGTGCCTACAGAGAAGCATTGGCATAACGACGTGCATCTTTCTATTTTTCACAATAAAAGTTCAGGTTTAAGTAACATATATCTCGGCAGGTACCCCTCTGGGCTTCTTATCAGCTTCTTGTATGGCTAGACTATATGGGGTCTCAGCATCCTATTATCACAAGGCAACTATAAAATCTTCATAGCAGCAGAAATCTACGGGCCAGTGGGTAAACCGGACGCGCAGTAAGAATTCTGCATGTCAGAATTCAGAGAATTCCTTAAGTCGGAGAAGTCTTTCATGAGTATGCTCCCACCTGTTCAGCCACCTCCCCCCAGGAAGGACCAATACATCAACAACCAAGACATTAAACCAGCACGGCCCATTTAAAAAGTCACTCAAAATATAAAAGTTAAAACAACAGAGAAATCACGTGTGTTTGAGGACTTAAGGAATCCAGATGCAATCCTTGAGTTGCCTAAACAAGATGAAAATTGAGGGATTGAGGACATGGAAGGAAAAGTAACCCATAACGGCTACAAGGCATTGTGGAGAGAGAAGGAATCGCGTCCCTTCTACAATGCAGGGCAATTTCATTTTCACAGTTGCATTGTGAAAGTACCAGATCATGCTCACGGTGGCCTGGTTCTGCTATTTACAAAGGGCCATTCTCTGAGGTTTATGTAGCACCCGACCCGTCCCAGGCTCACACCCCGTCTGGACCTGGCTGGGCCTTATCAGCAACCTCTGAGTGTTCATCAAGAACCTGCTCTGGCACGCCCAGCTAACGAGGTTGGGGCGACAGAAGATGTAGGAGGAGGAAAAGATACTGTTCCCCCTCCAGGTTCTCCACTGATTCTAACTCTAAAATAAGGAACCCCTCAGCTTGGTGCTCTCCATCCCATCAGAGAGCGTGCTGACAGGGTGTTTCTCAAAGTCCCTGGACACAAAAATCCACTTCCTCTAACTGCCTACTGAGCAATCTCTCTTACCCCTGATGGAAGGCGGGAAGACCTGCTTCCCTGAGGGCTCCCAATCGGTAAGTCCAGGTCTATTGGCAAATCCAAGTGTGTGTAATACAACCCTGAGACAGCCCAGTGGCCCCCTCTTGTCCAGGACTCCTAGGGCATGCAGGAAAGGGAGCTGTTGGGGGTCTGCTCTTCCCGGGCCCCTATGTGAGGTGTCCACCTCCGTATAGGCATGTGGTCAGCGCCAAAGAAATGACAAGTGGCCTTAATGGTTTTACTCCTCTTATTTCTCTTATGCATAATGGTTGGGAAAAAGTATTTCCAAAGGAATAAAACACTCTTAGGAAGAAGAGGTGCTCTACCTCTGCTCCAAACATGCCCTGGTCCCAGTGACACAGCGGTGCATGGGATGGAGGCCCGAGCTGATCCTCCCTTAAACAAACACTCATTTATGCATCCGCCATGTTCCTGGATTTCTCAGTGCTCAGTTTTCTCACCAAACCATTTAAAAGTCTGACTCCAAAATACGAGGAAGTAGCCGGGCAGGGAGGACACAAAGCTGTACAAGTCCTGCGCTGCGCAAGGGTGCCCCACCCGGGACGTGAGTAGGAACTGAAACTCAGCCCTTGCTCCTTTGGCCAAGCCAGGACCCGTGGGACTGCATCTGCCCAGGGGGTGCACATTTCCCCAACGTGCAAAAAAGCATTTTCTAGACAAACAGAGGCCCTCTACAGGAGATACGACGGGGCCAGGCGCCAACAGTCTGTAGCACCCCGTTATCAATTCCCTCCCTGACAAATGACATAAGAATGATGAATCTCTTAATTGGTCATTGTCTCAGTCTCTCCAACTGTAAAACAGTGACAATAACGCTTCTCCCTGTTTTATGCCCGGAGACAGTTGTTGTAAGGAACAGACTGAGCTCACTAGACAGGAAGTCCTTAAACCAATGTAATCTTTATATTAAATATTAGACTGGGTTTCTTCATTTCCATCCTAAGAAGGTGCTGCTTACTAGCTATAAGTTATTCTATAATCAAAAAGGAAAATAAGACTATTTTGTAGCCCTTTGCCAAGGAAAATTAATGGAAGCTCCCATTTCACTTGCTACACCGTGGTCCTGAGGAAGGCCTAGAGAGGCACAGTTAAATGCCTATCAGGGACCCAAAAGAACCCTCAGATCAATTCTTCACCAACTGTGCTCTCAAGTTTTATATGGAAAGAAAGGTCATAAAGAGGGCTACTCACCAGTTTTTTCTAAGAGACGGAGAAGAAAGGACTCTCTTTCCCGGAGGGCACTCAATGCGCTTTCGCCATCCTTGAGTCTCGGAGCCTGAACTGAATAGCAGTTGCTCCATCGGTGGTTGTTGGTGCTTGTGCTGAGTGGCCCGACAGGCTTCCAGGTGCCTGGTCCTCCCCTTCAGGGGGTAGATATGAACCCAGATACAGAATTAGGATGGTCTTGAAGAATTCATACAAATATTTCCAATTTGGTTAGACCTGCAGAA
Organism: Micronycteris hirsuta; assembly: GCA_004026765.1. NCBI lineage: Eukaryota > Metazoa > Chordata > Mammalia > Chiroptera > Phyllostomidae > Micronycteris > Micronycteris hirsuta. The sequence continues at coordinate 17,832 of PVJI01015981.1, forward strand.
AAACAACTCTAATTCCCATGTTTAGAAACTTCCTGTATCTAACCTAAATCTTGCATGTACCTCTTATTCCAGTGCGAATGGGATCAGAAAACATGGCAATGAAGTGATCCCTCTGATTCTACCTATCCAGACAAAAAAAGAATTGACCTTTTAAAAAAATTCTAATTTAACTAACTTAATATGCTACTTCTGAATTACTGATGAATTTACCTTTCTAGGTGAAAATCCAGACAAATAAATGTCAGGGCCCTTCTATGACCGCTTGCTCTAAGTGCAGCGCCTCTGAATTTCTTTTTCTCTAACTTATCTTCAGACTGTATTTTTAGCTATGAAAGCCAACAGACGGCTTGCTTGCTACCTGACTTCAGTAAAGCCCCGGGACTGTAGTAAAGAGAAAGCACATTCTGTGGTCTCCAGCTGGAAGTCCCATTTGTGGTGGACAGCAGAACCTCGTGGAATGAGGTCAAACTACAACTGCTGTTCTTTAGCCTTTACTTCCCTCCTGAGAGTTAAGGAAGGAGTTTGCAGAGGGAGATTCTTACAATGCTCACCCAGGCTTTAAATGTGTTTACTCTGCTTCCAATAGCATCGATTCCTACACACACACATTAAATAATTCTTTGCCATTTAGCGGCTTCATTCTTTTCACAGGCAGATGGCTACTTAGAAATGTATTTACCGCCACCTGCTGGGACAGATATGAATATATTTGTAAAAGGCCTATTCTGTGCAACTTTTTGTCACACTTGAATCTTTCTTATTTTTGATCATTTTTTCTTCTCTGGGAAGGAGTCTCAGTGCTGACCCCATTAGAAGAGAATCTCACGCCTGGCGGGGGGGGGGGGGAATCCTTCTTGCTTCCTACACTGTCATTCTCTGTCAAACGGGGCTATGACGTTCAGACACCAGAAACTGCCATTGCCTGGAAAGCTCCTAAGCCTCACAGACTGCCAGGAATTGAACCATAATCCCAGATAATTATATTTACAAGGCAAGGCCTGCCCATAATCTCTCCAAAAAATAATGTTATTCACATATGTTTTATATAGAAATCCACATACATTGGCTTAGCCATGTTTGCATTCTGATCTTAGACTAGAAAATTAGCCTGACCTAACAGAAGTGTTTAAAATTGCCTGCCCCACAATACATCACATCAATGCAAGGCATGGTCTGGTTTATTTTCCATTGTGTTTTCCCGTTGCCAAGACATTTCTATAGCTGTATATATCTGTATAGATGACTCTAAGGGAAGGGCTGAGGAGTAAGACTATACCCGTGTTTGGATAAACAGAGCTATCTGTTTTACCTCAGAGTGAACCATCTCATCGTGGGAAAGTTTACATCTGTTAAATATACACCAAAATTTTTAAAGGGTTTGATTATAAGGAATGTCTCTGTTTTTTAAAAAAATACATACATTTTTCACTTGGAAAAAGCTAGTGCTTTCCAGTTCTTCTTAGAAGCTACGATGTCTAATATCTGAATAGATAACTCCTATTTCTGCAGCACTAGCCCGATCCACCACAGTGTTACTAGAACTACATAGCATGGGCATAATTCTGAACAGACAAAATGTAAGAAGCAGCCAGGACCATCTTGCAGCAAAGTTCCTTCTTTCATGAAACCTACGTATTTTACTGGAAAAGAGAATTGACTCTAACCAGAATTGTGATTTTCATAACACAATTTTCTTTAACATGGCCTAAGAGATTCTGGAATTGAAAGTTCAGGAGAGGAGGGAGGGAGACTCTCTCAGGAATGCTCAGGAATCTGGTAATAGTAACGTATGAATATAGGGAGGGAAGCAAGTGTGACACAAGGCAGGACTCAGAAAGGGAGCCAAGCTGACTCCTTTTTCTCCGCGTTGGTCAGGAGCCCCATAAATTCTAGTCTCAGGGTTTCAGAGTACTGTCAAAGCTAAAAGGGAACATAACAGGTCAAAAGCCTAAGGGGTGGAAAAAGTACTGCAAGGAAAATAAAGTTGAAGAGGAAAGCCAACTGAGAAAACAGAATACATTCTTGATACTTTGTGCTAGGTCCTATTTTTTATCTCTAATTCCTCAAAAAGAGGGAAAAAAAATTTTTTTAATCCAACTGGAAGTAAAACAAAGATCCATGAGCTCTTTCTAAGAAAGGAAATGAAATGAGTCCCCAAATATTGCTCAGAATGTGGTGAGGACATCAGTGCTGTTCAACAAAGTGGCTAGCCCTCCCAGGTTCAGGGGAGAGTTGTACTTCTTGCTCCCAGAGGGTTGGGTGAGACCATGTGACTAGTTTGGGTCAATGAGTAGAGAGCAGAACTGGCATGTGTTACTTCCAGGACAGAACATTGAATTACAGATGCAAGATTCAGAGATCACTAGTCCCTGTGGCACAGTGGCCTGCAATTCAAGGTGATGGCTGCCTTGCCATCCCGGGTTCCTGGGAGAATGCCATGAGCACAGCCCCTTGGCCTATCTGCACTGAATATGTAATGAGCAGAATATGCGATGTAGTGAGAAAGAAACCTTTATTGTTTAGGCCATTAACATTTGGGAGATGTTTGTTACTGCAGCATGACAAAGCCAATCCTGACTGATACATATATGCAATAGGGAGGCAGTGTGCTTGTCTTTTTGAAGTGGACAGAAGTGTGTGACATGGCCCTTATGTTTAGGGAAGGAGTACTTGAAGCTTATAATGGAAAGGTAAGGAGGGCATTGGCTAGTGTGAGAAAATCTTACATTTTAAAGCAGTTTTCTGTCTTCTCAAAGGAAGACTGAATTCACCTTCTAGGCAATTGTTACTTTAGTGGGGGAAAAACACAAAAATGTGCTCTTTGGTCACACTAATACAAATCAAGAACTCTCCCGATGGTTGTCAGGGGAGGGGAAAAAACCCTCTGATTTGATTCAGCTTTTTTTAGGAGAGGAAGTCAAGCCTTGGTTTGGAAATGTCACTTGTCACAGAGTTGAGTCAGAGTTGTGACTCAGAGGCTCTTTTGCTTTCCTGAGTGACAGAAATTTAATTTCCTCTTTTGTTTTCATTTTAACACATCCTAGAGGTGGATGTGAGCCTACTGCTGTTCCCTGGGGGCGGCCACAGAGGCCCTGGGAGTGTCTGCATTCCTGTGCTTGCCAGGTAACCACTTCTAGGAGCCACATGACTCACTTTCTCTGTTGTTCTCAGCTTCAGTTATTGCTGGGCCTCAATAAGGACCTATCAAAAGTTGTTGTTTCCCAGAGAGAGTTTAGGGCTGTGCTCCCAACAAGAGAGACCACCAAGCAGGGCCCAGAGGCCATGCCATGCCCCCTGAAAGCCACGGGTGCATGGAGTGCCACCTATAGATGATATAGATACTATGCCATGCTCACCTTTTTCAGCGCTTATTACAGATAAAATACACATTCATAAAAATGTCACTGAATTTACCATATCTTAGTGCCATTCTGTATCTTCTCAAGCAACAGATATTGAAAGTCAAGCCACAAGCAGGGGAGGTCCATTAAATGGTTGAAAAGGAGCCTTCACTCTACAATCCCTGAGAAACCCCTGGTTTCAAACTATGGACTCCTATTTCGTTTCTGAGAAGGTTGGAATTCAAGGGACAGTCAGCGTCCTGGACACAAGGGTGGGATGAAATCTCCTCCATGAAGCTCCCCTCTGGCTCCACGCATTGCTGCGGCTCGGCTAGCCCCATGAACACAGGTCTCCCCGTCTTCGGATTTCCTGCTTCATATAGACTTATACACACATCCATGGTCCAGCCTGGTACAGATCCAGCCTAGAGGCAGATCGTAGGGTGGTTAGAAATGAGACCTATTTGAAAGACCACAGACCAGGTCACCCACAGACAGACCTGCCCGTGACAGGAAAGGCGCCACTTCACTCTGACTCCGGCTTCATGGAATCCACACCGAAAGGCAAAGGCTTTCCGTCTCAGCTCCAGCTGGGCACACAGAAGTGAATGAAGCCAGGACGCTGGCTTTCCACATTGAGTGAATGTGATTAGAGCTTATCACCAGCAAGTTCATGTTCTATGTTTCTATCCCACTTTGTAAAATAGACCGTCCACTTGACCCAGAGGGCAATGATGTCTATAGTTAAAACTGCAACAAGAGGGAGGTTCAAGGGTTTCAGACCTAAGCAACCTATGATTTTGTTCGTTTTCTCAATCCACTGCTGTTGTGTTGAGTGTCTTCCTCATAACAGGCACTACATCAAATGCTTTATCGTTACTGTCTTTATTATACACAACGAGTCCTGTGCAGCACAAGATGTTATTGTCCCCATTTGATGAACAAAATGAGGCTTAGAGAGGTTAAGTAAACTGCCAAGGTAACTAGTTAGTGTCTTAGCAAGACTTACAGACAGGTCTGTCTGTTCCAAGCTTAGGTAGGAATTTAATTACGCCACTCTACCTGACTCCTTCCCAGAAACTGCAGCCATCTGGTTTGGGTCATCACGGAACATTGATCTTTTATAAATATTTCTCATTTGGAAACGATGACCATTAGTGTCACGTTCAAATAAAGGTATGTCAGGGAAGTCGGGATCAGGAACTCAGAGACCCGAAAGGGCGTGGGAGCTGAACCAGACGTGGTGGACTTGACCACGGGTAGACAAGTGAGTGACTACAAATCAGAGCAACATCTCCGCAGCCGGCCAGACTACAGACGCACCGACGGGTGCTGTCTTCCAAAATGAGCAGACGCTTTACTGTGTGAGTTCTGGGGGCTTGTTTTTCTAAACCCAACCGCTTTACCATATCATCGCACCTTGCATATGCATTACAATCAATTAATCCAAGCATCAAGTGGGGACAGCACATCACTAATTGTATCATTACCAGGATAAAATGTTCTTTTTTTCCTATTTTCATTATAAAATATATATATACACACATACATTTATTTTATAGACATTGCATTTGGTAAGGGGCTTTTTTTTTGTATTTTTAGTGGTCAAGTCAATTTTTAAAATCTACAGTCGGTATTTATCTTCAAGGATGCTAGACAGCCACCACACACCTGTCATTATCCGTGTGATGAGATGTTTGGGGCGTGACTGCTCGCGGTGACCCCTGTGCTCCACAGCAGCGCAGCAGCTTTCCCTTCTCATCCACAGAAGCCATTAGGCTATTTGGTAGATTTTCAGTTTTAAATAGTCATATTCAGTTTTGAGTAGTGTCTTTTTAAAAATAGTTATTTATTTTGAATTAATCAGTAAACCCATTTCTTTTATTCTTACCCAAGTAATTTTTAAAAATATAATTCACTAAATATTTGTGATCAAATCTGATAAGCATTGTTTTGTGCCGTCCCCACTGAGAAGTAAAAAATTACTCATTATATGAACAAAAAATTTAAGCCAAACCTTATGTCCAAAGTATTTGTTTAGAACAAACAATATGATACTGAATCACCTTCAGCTTAAATAGATATCTTAATTTCATAGAATAAATAAGCATACATAGTGATAAATGCACGACTACAGGAATACTTGTCAAGGTTTTTACTTTCTTAAATTTCTGTCTTAAAACTCTCTACATTTAATATATTTGTTAAGGTATGTTAAAGCATGCTATTGTTCAAGAGATATCTAAATTGTATTCAGATGTATTGGGCATAAAGAAAAGTACTTCGACCATAACCAGAATACCTCAGTGAATTTTCACAGAAGGAAGACACTGTGCAGTTAGCACCCAGTTCATGAAACAGAGAAAGACCAGCACCCCCAAGACCCCATCCTGGCCCTCCCAGTCCCATCCTCCCAAGGGTAACCACTAGGCTGATCTAACCCCAGAGTTCAATTTTGTCTCCTTTTAAACTTCTTGTAAATGAGATGATACAGTATGTAGTCTTTGTGACTGTGGCCTTCCTTCTGAAGTTCATCCCTGTGGTTACACATAGCTGCAGAGTTTTAATTCTCATGGCTGAATCGGACTCAGTTGCAAGAACACACTATAACTTATGGCCCCACTATGTGCCACACGGGACACATGTACACTAAAACAGTATTTCTTGTTTATCTGATATTCACACTCATATGAGGCTCCCGTGTTTCATCTGGCAACCCTAATCCTTGTCAGCACTTAGCATGATCAGTAGAAGTGCCTATTTTATTTAAAAAACAAAAACAAGCCCACCAAAATCACTTGCTGCCATTGTAGAAGTTGCATCTACAAAATAAATGCGAAGATTTAGCAGTCACTTACTTCATCTGAATACCACAGACAAGAATCTGGTTCATTCAAGAGTACCTTCTCCTACAGAAAAAAAAAAAAAGTTGACTTTATGTAGTAAAGTATGTCTTTCAGCTCTCTACATTTATTAAATCAGCTGGAACACGGCCAAGTCTTTATTTTTGATGTATAAACAGCTTCAATTGTGTTAACAGTTTGCTTACAAACACAGAAGTTGTAGTTATAACAATGTTTATTATTTCTATGCAGTCCTTTTATTCTTCAAAGCATGTTACAAATTACAAATTAATTAAGCTGTACAGTGGCCCTCCACCCCTCCCCAAGGAAGAAGGGAATCACTATACGTATTTTAAAGCTCCGAATCCCAAATTCAAGATATAAACCAACTGGTCACAGAGTAAATTTCAAACTAAAACCAAAGATCTTGGCTCCACATTCCAAACACTAAGCTTACATCAATCAAAGGGAAACACTAATATTCCACCTAACAGAAGCTATTGCCATTTTGCTTTCTCATCTTAAAGTGGGAAAGAGAGCTGGGCATCAGGAAATGCTGAACTTTCAAACAAAGCGCTTACCCTCATTCTCAGATGCAAACCTCATCAGCAAGGTTCCAACTTCAGTAAACTGCTGATTTCCTTTTTGATCCTGAAAATGGGCACTCATCAAGAACACAAGTGATAGCCACAAAAAGCCAGAAAAACACAGATTCAAGAAAATCTCGTGCGGTTCAGAGGAAATTCTAAGATTAAATTCCAAATGATTATTCTGCTGTTGACTTCCATTGTGATTACTGCACGGGTACTGAAATCTACTGACCTAGGGCAATAAAACTAGCCTGAACTTTCTCTCTGGACTTTTCCAGCCACAGAAATCTTGGCATGAGGAAACAGTTGTCAGAAAATGACTCTTGTTCTGTTCAGATGCTGAACAAGAGAGAGACTCCCAGGTCCTGTTGGGAACAGCTGGGGTATTTCTGGGGAAAGCATTTCAATTTAATTCTGTATTTGTCTTCGAGTATTAACCAGTGATTTATGAGACTTTCCTTGACAACTAGTATTTAAAGAAATAGAAATTGTGTGGTTTTCAGAGCAATTTCCCCCTAGATTATTCCTTTAGTTCCTCTGAAAATATGTCCATCGAATTGCTTATACTAAAGATCTTTGTCCCCTTCTCTGCTCTCCTTTTCTACTGAATGAAGAAAACAGTCACTTAAAGCACAGAATGTGGTTACAAATATGGTGGATGGCTGTGTACTGAAAAGCAAAAGTGTGAGATCTAGAAGACATCCTTTTTATTGGTGATGATAAAAAATAAAGTTTAGTTCACAGGTGCAAAAAATTAGACAAAATACATTATTTAATTTCAGTGAGCCAAAGAAGTCCTTAATAGATAAGGAAGAAAAGTTGGCAAAGAGTCACAAAATTAAAGACAGTGAGAGATTTTCAAATGACCGTCTTTACACAATAAGCAACTATGAACCAATATGGACACAGAAAAATAAGTGTATCTTATTAAGTACAGTTGTTTAGCTGAAAGGGGGATTTTGAAGAGGTGAATTAGTGATGTGCCTTCAGGTCCGTGAACGCTCTGAAAGTTTCCTATTTACCCCACGAAGCCGGTCGTCCTCCCATGACCCCCTCCCCAGCCATCCTCCTCATCTCACGTCACAAACCCAGGAGCCACTGTGAACTCTCCCTTCCTCACTGTTCTTCTTATTCAATCCATTGCCAAACATTCTTTGCTATCGCCAAATCTGTGTGCTCCTCCCCATCCTGACCGCAGCACCACCCCTTGCTCAGACCCCCATGGGCCTCCTAGGCGTCCTTGCTGACCTCCTTCTGCCACCTGCAGGCCATTCTGTAAATGGCAGAGAGGGGGCCTTTTTTTTTTTTTTTTTTAACTCTTATTAGGTTATATCACTTCCTATATTTTTAATTTTAAAAAACACTCTTTAATCCAACTTCTTAGTATAGCCCACAAGGAACTACAGCTAGCATCTTCTGGGCACATAGGAACTGTTCAAGAAATATTTGTTGAATAAATAATAAATACAATTTAAAAAGCATTTTTAAGGGAGACTCCCGAGAAAAGAAGTAGCCCAGCAAAATAACAGTGAAAGACAGGCGGGAGGCAGGAAAGATGATCTTGCCAAGCCGGTCAGGGCTCCACAAAAGCAGTTAGTTGCTTGGCCTTTGAGGACCACCTCCAGAGGAGTCTCTGGAACTCTCCTACCAATGGACGATGAGTCTGCTTGATCCCTCCCCCCACCCTCCAGCCACCACATGGTCCCATCATTGCAGGGCAATCACTGAGGAAGCCAGAGTCTCCTGGGGTCTTGTCAGACCCCAAGTACAGGGGTCTCTCCCTGCTGGTTGGCATCCAGCATGGAGGTCCTTGGTGGGAATGGCGACCACCAGGCGGGGCGGCTGCCAGACGCTGGTGACGGCGTGAGCATTTACTGGGCTACAGGTGGCTGAGGTAGAGTCCAGCGAGTCTCAAAAACTACACACAAAGACCAAAACTACTGCAGAGAAGAGTGGTAGAAGAATGGGACGATAAAGGAAGACTCTCGAGGTTATCGAGGAGACACCTCCCTCAGCTGCACCTTCGCTAACTGACACGGAGGCAGGACCAGACAGCAACGCCGAACCGTGTCGTCTGTCCTTTACCGTCTGGTGTGCACGGTGCGCGTCCCATCCCTGGCCGTGCGTTCCTTATCCTCAGCCACTCCTCTGCTGAGAAGCCCTCCAGGATATCACCGCAGACAGAGAGTTGAGTTGGAAAAACACAAATTTCAGTTACATGTTGGCAAGCATCAGATCAGGTCAACAATAAACTTCGCGAAACGGTGCCTTGACAAAGTTTAGTTCTATTCGAGCATACTAGGTATGTTTAATGCCACCCAGGCTGCGAAATTCGACATACAGAGGTTAGAACTAACAAACAGAATTTGCACAATAAGAAAGTGTGTAACAATTATATGATTTATTTGTTGACAACTACAGGAAGGCCTATTTCAGTTAAGGAAACGATATTTGATGGAAAATTACAAAACTAAAGAAAAGCACTGCAGAAAGAACTGATTGATAATCCCTCGTGCCAATTTGAAAATGTGTTTTCAGTTCCTGGATAGTCTCATAGAGAGTCTAAAAGAACAACAACAAAAGAAAGTAAACAAATTTAAAGGTGATACTAATAAATTCTGACATGGCCAGATATATTTGAGGTACTGTCAGAGAAAAGGACAATCTAAATATATTTATTTAAAATCAAATATTGCAACTTGAAAGAAGAGTGAAACTATTACATTGAAAGAGCAGGAATCATAGGGTGTAATCACAAAGGAACTTTATTTTTATTTCCGACCGTTCTTTTCAATGCATTACGGGGCTACTTCTTTCCATGCTCCCAGCTGAAAACATGGTCAGCCCCTTTATTTTTCTCATCCCTTTTGCTTAATACGAACAATGTATGAATCACAAAACACAGCCCCGGTTTCATACTTAAAATGCGCAGCATCATGTAATAGGTAAAGCTTTCATCTTGTTTTAAATTTTAAAGACTATTTCGCAGGCTCTAAGTCTGACCCAGTATCGAGAGGAAGCCCACCGCTGGAGAGAGAGAAAAAAGATACAGTGGGCACATTCTCTTTCTTCCCCCATCTCGATCTTCCTTTCCTCTTCCTCACTGGCTAGTCATGATTCCTGGCCTCTCCAGGGTTGGAGGAGAAGGGGGAGAAGAGGTAAAAAGTCAGGGAAGTTCTTCCTTGACTATTACTGTCCTAGAATATGACCGTGGTGACCTCTGGACTTGAAGGTTCTTTAAAGTTGACTTTCTCTTTAATGCTTTTGTGGGTGTTTCAGACACCCCTTCTAGCTATTACTAGGGATTACATACTTGCAAATTTTTTGAACTGGGCAAATGATTCTCTAGTCCACGTGGTCGCTGGAGCCTTTCCTGCAGTGAACAGACTTCAAGTGGCTTCCTTTAGTGTCTTTCTGCTGAGAAATATTTGGTTCTCTTCAGTAGGAAGGAAGACAACCCTACTCTGGCTTTCTCTCATGAGAAAGCCTGGCCCCTAGGAAGCACCAATGTGTCCTACAAACTCTGGAGCACAGGCTGATCCCAAGGAAGCAGGAAGCTCTCCCATAGTGCATCATCACAGTGGCAGGTCAGCTAGTCACTCATCCTGTATGTTTCTAATTTGAGTCCAATAACCATTTCCCTCTATCCACTGAACTGCAAGGGTTGCATATTAAGCTCTCCAAATTATCACATTAAAATCAGTTTCCCTGGTCATTGGGTAACAGGCACCCACAGCTCTCCCCCAAGGCTGGGCAGGACTTGCAGCACATAGACAGATGACTCCAAAAATCCTCTCCTCTAATCTCCAGGGTCTGACTGTTACAACCTTGGTGTGGATGGGAAAGATACAGAAATAATGAAACTGGGTTTTTCCCATATCCTTTAAAGATTCTAAAAGTTGGTCTCCATCCTCACTTTGGGATAATTGGTATTATATATATTACATATATATTATATACATGTGTGAACTTTAGCCAAGATTTCCATTTTAATAACCTGTTGCATTAATTTCTTTTAAATATCCACTGCCAAAACTGGTTCAACTCTCCAGATGAATCAGCTACTGAATATGCCTGGAGGGAAATATGCTGCAATAACAGACGACAAGAAGATTCCGTAGGCCATCAAAATGTCAACATATGTCTACTTGACGCAAAGGAGAAACTAGATTCTTAGATCACTTCTTAGGCCACTCCCAACTCTAAAATGCTATAGTCTTGACCAGGTGACTCAATCAAACACCCCTGAAAAGCCCACCGGCCTCTCCGTAACAGCACCAGGGACACCCCAAGGCCAACACCAGTTCCATTCTTTACTGCTCTTCTCCCCTAACACTGGCAGGTTTGCCAACACCTTTCCCACCCATGTCTTTGCCGACCCTGAAGACAAATTCACAGGCTCTATCAGAATACTTAACACCTGGGCAAACGAAAGAATAACGTCAGCAACAGCCACAAAAACTGGGAAACAATGAATGTTCTTATTGCCCTGGTACCCCCCACAGAAGGCAAATAGAAGTTCCAGTATATTTGAGGCCCGGCTTATGTTTCTGAGAGTAAGACTGTCTAAACATTTGGTGGCCATAAAACTTATCATCCATAATGAGGCAGTTTTGACAATAAACAGGTACTAATGATCATTATGCTGGGACAGGTATTTAATCACCTCCTTCTCCTTCTCTCCTTCTTCTAACAGCTTGTGCAGACAGGCCACCTCCCCACCAGGGCCACACTCAAGCAGGGACACATATGCACACTCGCCTTGGCTGGCCGATTGGGTTCATTCATTTCCACTGGGGTTTCACCCACAGGAAGACTGATCATGTAGAGCATCCCTTTATAGGTCAGGTCTTCCCCTTAAAAAAAAAAAAAATTCTTTTTGAGTTTCTAAATATCTCCCATGGTTTAGTATTAAAATGGAATAGAGCAAATAGTGAACCTCCTTGGTGTTTTTAAGTCATCTTACAGAGTCCCCAAACATACAAATATTCATCATGCATGCACATTCTACATATGGAAACCCTCCACCCAATGAAAAATAGAAAAGAAAAAAACCAAAGTCAAGTCCTTAATGAAGCATCTGCCATGAAAGTACAAGTGCAAATGGTTTAACAGTCTGCACAACTCACTGCCAAACTGAAGACGGAAACTCACGTCAGAATTTCCATGCGAAAACCCTTATTGGACTTTTTACACAAAACCACATGGTTATAGGATCCGATCCCTTCATCTTTGGAAAATATTAGCTATTTCTAATTGATCTTTTTCTCTTAATGTAGAGAATTGGCACTGTTTTAAATCTTCCACTTCTGACTGGTATAATCTTTATTAAAGAATTTAAGCTTAAGCTGTTAACTCTAAGGAACATCATTCTAAGCGATGGGAAACAGAATATGCTTTTTGTATTAACAGATCTCAACTACACAAGAAGAAAACATTTTAAGTGCAATACCCACCGTAGTTAGCTACTTCATTTCCTAAGCCTTAACACACTTTGAAATATAGTCACCTCAAAAAAAGGATGCTGGTGTCATAGTTTTCATTGTTAATTTCTTTAAATAAATATTATATGACTCATCTATTCCAGATGATCTCTAGCATCAAGTTACTTTTCCCTTGTGCAATGTGTGAATATCATCCAAATTTCAAATGATGTGATTTATTATATTAAATCAGAGGGTTTTGATTGAGGGACTTGAATAGGAAATGTTTTGTTTTTTGAAAATTAACTAAACTTTGCATTGTACTTTACAATTTATAAAGCATTGCTTATGTGAGTTTACCCCCCCTAAAATAGTTGTTTGTGAAGGTCAAAGGCAGTTGAATGTTGACAATTTCCTAGGGTTCAATGTAATGGCTCTCATTGGTTCCTCATAATCTTCTTGTGAGAAAGATTATTATGCCTGTTTTACTGATCATGCTGAAATTCAGAAAGGTTAAGAAATTGGCACAAAACGTTTCAGTAAAAGCATGTCCAGTGCCTAAGGCCCTTGTCTCTGGCTCCAAAAATTTTCATCTACTAGAGCTGAGATGCAATGCATTGCTCTAGGCCTTTAAGATCCCTTGTGTCAGCCTGGCTGGTGTAGCTCAGTGGATCAAGCACCAGCCTGTGAACCAAGGTGTCGCCAGTTCAATTCCCAGTCAGGGCACATCCCTGGGTTGCAGGCCAAGTCCCCAGTTGAGGGTGCATAAGAGGCAACCACACCTTGATGTTTCTCTCCCTCTCTTTTTCCTTCCTTTCCCCTCTCTCTAAAAATAAATAAATAAAACCTTAAAAAAAAAAAAGATGCCTCGTGTCAGATGTTCATGACCTAAATGGTCTCTTTTCCCTAAACCCACTGAGGTGTCCTAAGGAAAGGATTCAAATGCAAGAATGATGGATTACCTTTCTTCACATTTTGAAAAGCAATTTATAAGGACAAGGGAAAGAGAGGCAGAAGCTGAAGGAGTACGTATAAAGGGCCCTATTGTACTCTTGATTAGCTGGGCCTCTCAGTCCTCCCTTGTGGGTGGAAAGAGCACATGAATCTACATGGCTTCCCAGACCCTGTGCTTTTCCTTTCATTTAAAGTGTTCCCCTTTTTCATAGTGGACTTTTTTTTCTAACATATAAAACGAGGGTCAGTTCTTCATAGAAAAAAAAAAAAAGCCAGCATCATCTAATTCATAACCTGGATCAAGCTGCTGCGAGTTTCATTCAGAAAAAATTCTCACAGATTGGATCCACACACGTCACGGGCCCTACGCATACTCCAGTGGCTGCCGAGCAGAACCAGCATCGATAACCTGGCAGCCAGACCTGCCAGCATTTTCAGGCTGCCTCCCAAGAATTTAGACTCACAGGTAGCAACAAGCACATAAAATCTGAGCAATCAGAAATTGGAAAACAATAGATCTGAATCAATGCGACATCCTCTTCAAACCTCCTCCAAGCTCATGGCCTCCCCTCTATGACATCTCCTGCAGCAGGAATCCAGGACTGCCCCGGGAAAGGAAAGGAAAGCTCAGATGCATCCTGTCTATCCTAACAAAAGGCGCCTTTTACTTGTCTGGCATTGTCTGAATAACATACTGCATTCCATTAAGAGATCCCTTCTCTGAAGAAATTTTAAAAGTGACTTAACCTTTCACATCTGGGCAGCACACCTTGGAAAGGCAACGTCGAGGGAATGTTCCCCAGGAGATGGAAACATATTTATGGTCCCCCATTAAAGGTGAGTAAAGCACGACAAAGAAGACCTAACTTCTCCATCCATGCTGTCGCAAAGGGTATAAGCTCCTTCTTTCTCTCTACTAAATTCTCTTTGTAAACTACATTGGTAACATACGTTCTGTCTGGGAGGAAAAAGTAGTATATACACCTACTCGGGAAACCTTGAACTTTCCAGGGTTGTTAACATGACAGACTCAAGATACAGAGAGAGCTGGTAAGTCTGAAGAGGAAGACCATGCGCGCATTGCGTTGTATTTCTAATTTTTATTTTTAAAAATGTGCTTGCCCTGATTTTTTTCAGACCTGTCTAAATTTCTCCTTGTGTCTGGACCCTGGAGATGAGGACCAAATGTTGAGGCCTTGCTAAAGTGACTCTCCGTGGAGAATATCTTCCTGTTTCTTATTTAAGGCACTAGTAATTAATCTGAACTGTCTTTTTTTTTTTCAGACATAGAACCAGATTCTAACATTCTCTCCTTTCCTTCCTGTCCCCTCCCCACCCTTTCGGGAGAAATGGAAAACATTTTTCCTGTCATCATAACCTTCTTGGGTTTTTGAATTGCATTTTCTGAAGAATCTGTTGTTAAGCTTCAGGCAGTACGAGCTCTGAGGTATCTGCCTGGCAGGAAGTGATTTACTAAAATTTATCCCCAGAGAACAAAGATTGGAACACAATAGTGATTCTGTTAATAATATGAAAAGAGATTTTCTACATATAAATCACATTGGCATATGTTTCCAGGTTCAATGTCCATAAGGTTCCAATTTAGACTAGAAAGAAAAAAAATTCACACTCAACAATCTCATATTGTAGATTTGATATGGAGCTAGTGAATTATATTCAACAAAACCATTCACTTCTAGAGGGAAAAACACTAATACAATAATTGACTAAAATACTCTTACAGTAATTGTTCAAATATTTTCAGAGAAAAATCATGAAAAAACCCATAAGATTTCTCCCATAAAACAGAAGTCTTAGATTCATGCTAATCCGTAGTGAGTTTGACATTTAATAGTGCATTTCTAGTTAGCTGCTTTACCAAAATCACCCTTGGGCCAAACGTCTGCAGATAATACATTCCTTGCTTTTTTAGTCAAAGAAGAGTGGAAAGGGGTGGGGGGAGTGGAGTCTGGCATCAAGAGTTCTGCAAATTATTTCTGAGGAATTCTTAAGCAGCTCTGAAGGGATCTGAGTTTCATTCATTTATTTAGAAACATGTAACATGTATCAGGAGCCTAGTAGATGTCAGGGATCACTAGGGCCCCACTTGCCCTTAAGAAATACAATCTAGTGAAAGAAAACAGCCCGTAAACACTTATAGTATAATATGTGAGTGCTAGCTCCAGAACCTCACTCCACAAACAACTCCATATATTTGAAAGTTGCTAAAAGAATAGATCTTAAATATTCTCGCTACAAAAAAAAAAAAAAGTAATTACGTGAGGTGATGGGTGTTAACTAACATTGCAGTAATCATTTTGCAGCTCTATAAGTGTATCAGCTCATCATGCTGTGAACCTTAAATCTACACAGTGTTACACTCGCAAGTCAACTGTATCTCAGTACAGCTGGGCTGGGCGGGAAGCCCTGCACTGCAGTGCGAAAGCAGCCATAGCTTGTGCGCAACTAACGAGGGCAGCTGCATTCCAGCAACACTGCGTGGACACCGGAGAAAAACGCTGAAGCTCAGATGTTTCGATCTTCGCTGTTCAATGGATATGAAATTTCATTTCCGCAAGATGAACGAAGCCTAGAGATCTGCTGTGCAGCGTGGTTCCTATAGTGAACATTACTGTACTATATGCTTAAAATGCATTAAGTTGGCACATATCATGTTTAGTATTCTTACCATAATAAAAAATATTTCATCAACAAGAGATCTGCAGCACCACGTGGGAAGAAAAATTGAAAAGGAACACAGTCAGTCCCGAGTCTTGACGGCAGCAGATGGAGATAACAAAACACAAAGTACCATGTCAATATACAAAAGTTGATGTATTTCCTCAATACCAGCAAAGAACAACCAGGATTGAAACTTTTTTAAACATACCATTTATGATAGCACCCAAAAAATAGAATACTTGGTTATAAATCTAACAAAATATTTACAAATCTATGTCCAGAAAATTAAAAACAGTGCAGAAAGAAATCGAACAAAATATGAGTAAATAGAGAGATGTTCTTTTTAAAAAAATCTTTTAAAGCCCTGGGCACTGTCTTGTAAACCCAAAGGTCACTGGTTCGATTCCTGGTCCAGACACAGGCCTGGGTTGCAGGTTCAGTCCGCAGTTGGGGCGCATGTGAGAGGCAGCCCATTAATATTTCTCTCTCATATCAATGTTTCTCTCCCTTCCTTCCCCTCTCTCTAAAATCAATAAGCATGTCCTCAGGTGATGATTAAAAACAATTTTTTAAAGGAGGGAAAAAAACAAAATAAATGAACAAGTAGAACAGAAACAGACTCACAGATAGATACAAAAAAAAAAAAACATTTTAACAGTTGCCAGATGGGAGAGGGCTGGGGGAGGGAGTGAAAAAGGTGAAGGAATTAAGAAGTACAAATCAGTAGTTACAGAAATAGTCATGGGGGTGTAAAGAACAGCACAAGAAATACAGTGATAACATTCTAATAATTGTGTACGGTGTCCAATGGGTGTGAGATTTATCAGGAGGATCACTTAGGAAGACCCGGGCTTGCCTGGGCACGTCTGAGAATGGAGGCTGTGTGCATGAGGGAACGAGGAGCCACCAGGGACTCAACCAACGTTAATCGATGCCAGGTCCATTCCAGGATAACAAGCAAGTAAAAAAAAGGAAAATTGTTTCTGAATAAAGCGTGTGCCTGTTGCTCAGGTTATCCTGCCAGACTTCAGGGACACATACCGCGTATCGACAGTTGAGATGGGTTTAGTAAAAGGAAAGAAACCCTCTCAGTTAGTTCCATGGGGCTTTGAGAGCACAGACGGAGCCACACTGGAGCAACTGCTTTCTCAGAATCACGTCTGTGCAGAGGTGAGCACCTTGAGCAAGAACCACTGGTAGTCTTGACATGACCTTTGCTGACACCTTGACCTTTCAGCAGAAGTCCCAATTGGGAGTGGTGTCCTGACAGGTGAGGACACCAACATCGATGCTCCTACCACAGACCCAGAGACTCAATACCAGGTGCAGGGTCATCAGAGGAAACAGGCAAAACAGTAGTCCTCTGTGAATGGCACTGGGAAGGCGGGAAACGGCAGGCGGGAGCACCTAAGCAGCACTTGTGAAATTATACTAATGGACCCCTCCAAAGCTATTTAGGAAGAAATTGAAAATCTGGAGTTTTCAGAGTTTGTAGAGGCAGAGCCAGAGGAAGACTATTTTGTGAATTATTTTCATCTTAATTTTACCCTTACTCCAGTGTGACTTCAGAAACACAAGTAATACTGAAAAACAGGATTATACAAATAAAGATAGAAATTTTTTTCATAATCCCCACCATTTTCCCATGCATGAATAAATATCTTCTATATCAATTATCCCTCACAATGCAGACATTTCTGATTTTTTTCTAAGAAAATATTAAAAATTACATCACAGTTCCCTTTTCACCCTCTGGCAATGGCTTGCTCATCTCTTAACCTCTCCTGTGGTCATTTGGGCCTCTTTTGCTTCAAGACAGGAAAAAAGAATCTTGTGGGATCCTGCTTTCTAATTAATATTCACAGTGATCAAAAAGACAGTTTTCTTCGAGAATTCGAGGTAAACCTGAGACACAATAGCAGGCACTGTTCTTACAGTTAATTGGGGGAACCTGGATGGTGCCCAGGTCTGAATCACACAGAAGGAGTTACTCCCTCCCCCTCACAGATAGCTTTAGAAGCATCCTCTTACATTAATGAATTTTTCCCACCAAAGCCTGAGAAATGCAGGAATGTAGCTCTGCCTGCCTTGCCTAGAGGAAGATCTGTTTTCCCCAAATTGAGTGCATTTGTTGAAGCCCATTTCAAAAAAAAAAAAAAGTTGAAAGTTTAGCACAAGATGTGCTTTGGGGAAGTGGAGGAATGGAATTTTATCAGATTACTGGGTAAGTAATGGTATCTGCCAAAGAATCATATTGCTTTCTTTTCCTTTAAAAAAAAAAAAAAAAAAAACTATGCTGATTTTGCAGAGGGAAGCCTGCCCATATGACAAATTAGTCAAGATGAAATGCAGTGGTTTGGCCTTTCTGGAAATGTAATTCTCAGGTTTTGAAAAATCTTGGGCAAACAAGAAATCTTATTGTTAAAGGAGAGAGTAGGTTAGAATAGTGGCAGCAACCCCTTTGTAAGAAAAGCTCACTGGCAAACAGAAAGTTTTGAAATAGAAAGGTTGCCTGTACAACAGCCATTTAAAGTAACTACAGGGAGATGATCTACAACACGAAAAGAAAGAAAAAACACAGGAGTAAAGGCCTCATGGAAGGAATAAAGAAACAGTGCCAGGAGCTGTGTCCTGTCTGGTTTTTACCCTCTGCCTCTTTTTACCCAAATGTCAAGAGGAAGGGACCCAGGTGCCTCTGGTGGAGATACTAAACCAAATCCTGACACCAGACCAGGGTTAAAACCTAAAGAGAAAAATCAGAAGCAAAAGAGAATCAGAAAAGAGAAAGCAAGGTCAAGAACACAAGAGATGTGAACCACGTCACCACGCGGTGATCAGGAACACTCAAAGTCAGAGGGAAGGGACAGAAAATCAAGCTCAAGCTCACTTACTAAAAGAGAACAAGGACAAAGAAGCCAAGGAGTGACTTGTCACTGGGCGTTCGGACTTTTCCAGGGAAACCCTAATGATAGAGCACAGTAGATTCATATACAGAGATTCTGAAGGCGTGGCTGAGGCAGCATTTGTAAATGTCACATAGCTTAAAAAATTAATGGGAACTTTGCATTTTGCCGTATACAGTAACTTTGTTCTTTTCAATATAAAGTTAATATAAAATCAGTTTCTCACCATTGAGCGAAATAGACTGCTCAAGAGGATATACCACAGGCAGAAGCACAGGAGAAACCCCTCCTTTGTGCACCAGAAAGAAGAGAAGCCACTTTTGAGAAGCACATGACTCGACCATTATCCTTGGTTGCACATCCACTTGACGTTGGACCTTCATCATCCCCAGGACTCAGGATTAAGCGCTGCTTCAACCCATAGCCATCAAGGTATTTGGAGACTGCAAACTCGAACAGCACAGGGGGCCAGGTAACAAACACAATTATCTGAGCTACTTGTCTCAGGCCAAGAATGATATCTGTCAATTATAAAATCCTTTTCAAAATGCTAAGGGAGCCAAATAAAAGGATCAAGCAAAGGACGAATGGAAGCCACATGCAGCACCGGGGCCACAGTGCACCAACCTCTGGCAGCCCATGTTCCTGCCCCGTAGTAAGAACTCACCTAAATTTGAGTGAAGAAGGATGCAGAGCTGGATGGCAGATGTTTAAAAGAAGAAGAAACCAAGTCCAAGAAAAAGGAAATAAAGAAAACAAATAAAAATTATAATTTGCATCTTAGCATATCAGATCTACTTTTTTTAGATTCTCTATTTTAATAAAGAACAAAAGTAGACTGGGTACAGAATGGAGTTTTGGTGTGATTTACTGAGAAAACAGTAACAACGAGCTTGGACAGAGATCAATGAGCACAACTTTATCGTGGGAGTGGGGAATAAAGAGCTACAGTCTCATGGGTCTAGGGGCTCCATTTTGCAAAATGAAGAGCCCCGAAGGTGGACGGTGGTGGTGGCTGCACAGCAAAATGAATGTACTTAATACCACAGCACTGGGCACTTAAAAATGGCAACAATGGCACATTTTCTGTTATATGTATTTTACTGCAATTAAAATCATACTACATGGATGAGTACAATCCCAGGGAGCAGGAACAAGGGAAAGAAGGAGCAAACAGGAAGGGTAGGAGAGCCAGAAAAGAGGCTGTGACAAGGTGCCCACTGATTCAGGGGGCCGGCTGCTCCATCCGGCAGCACTGTCTCAGGAACTTATGAAATGGGACTCCAGACCATCCATCGGGGGGAAAGGAAGAGCAATTGTCTACAGGCCCCACCCTGCACTGGAACCGGGTTTGCCCCACAGGGTTATCTCTCAAACACATCTAGGCTGTGTGTCAATGGGAGTCACGTGGTTTCATTGCCCGAGGAGAGGCACTATTGAGTTGTAAGCTGGATAAAATTGGTCAGAGCTCCACAAAGACTGATGGAGCAGTGGTGGCGGGAGTGACAGACAGATGAGGCCATGGCATCCAATACTCAGATAAACTGAAGAAATGAAGGATGGCAAAACCATCTGACTGAGCTTCCATTTTTGAGACTATCCCTAAATACAGTATTCTCCAACATTCGTCATTTGCCTACTGTCTTTTACCATAGCTACATACCATCTCTATAATCACTTTGATATTTTCTTTATATTAACTCTTGACTTCTTTTGACTTAAATGTTTGGCAGGTTATTGAGATATAGCCACTAACTGTAAAGTTATCCCTCTCTTTTAAGGGTACGGTTCTATAAGTCTCGATAAACGTAGTCATGTAATCACCACCACAATCCAGGTGCACATTTACATCATCCAGAAAATGTCCCTTCTGCCCCTTTATGGTCCAGGTCCGTCTCCACCCTGGCCAGTGGCAATCATAGATCTGACTTCTGTCTCTATAAATCTGCCTCTTCCAGGCTGTCTTTAAAAAAAAGAACCACACAGCAGTGATTTTTTTTACTAAAATTTGTTTTTTAAAAATAAATGTAATCTCATTGTTATAAAACATGAGTGTGCTGTGCTAGTCATATGCTAACATGCATGAAGGCACATATAGAATTTTAAAAATTAAAATATACAACCTAAGCCAAATCTTGGGTGTGGCTGGGCTGGGCTGGGCTGGGAGTGGGTGTAACTCGCACTCCACCAGCAGTGGGATGTGGAAAGCACAGGCGAGCCAGCGGCTGCTGGAGGCAGAGAGGGGATGGAGTCTGCTATCAGACTCAGGGCATTTGAGCAGGTAAACAGACCATGGAGGCAGAGGATCCACAAAGAACTGACCCCTGGAATTCCAGGCAAGTGTTTCTTAATTCAGGCCTGGGGTTTATGAGCTTTTCACAGTCTCTGTGGGACACTGGCCAGAACAAAGGAGGACTCAGCATTCACAACCTCCAGAACACCAGTCCAGTGTCCAAGAAAAGGACTCAAACTCTGGTAATAAGTTTGGCCTCCAGTTTATTCAATAAATAGGCGCTGAGCACCTAACATGCGTCAGGCACTGTTCAAGGTTCTGGGGTTACAGCAGTGAAGTAAAGTGAAGTGATGGAGTTTAATTCTAGATTTGGAGACAAACAATAGATCCATGAACTTATAGCATGATGCTAAACAATAATAAAACCTAGGGAAAAAAAAATAAAGTTGGCTGAGGAGATACACATTGTCCCCTCTCAGATAAGGTGATCAGGGTAGACCTTTCTCAGCAAGTGCTTTTGAACAGAGACCAGAATGAAGACCAGCAGTTGCTAAATGTCCCTCGCAGGTTGAGGGTCATTCTACCAGAACTTTCCATAAGACTCCTACTTCAGACTAAAACTCAGTATAAAAGCTTATTAAGACAACTCAGAACATGCACCGTGAAAAA
>PVJI01015982.1:0-39561 GCA_004026765.1 Micronycteris hirsuta
TAACCTCAGAATTTATTCTTTAAAACATTATCCATCTATCTACTAATATTCTATCTACCTACCTATCTATCCATCTATCTCTTTCTGCTTCTGTTTTTTGGAGAATCCTGATGAATAAATGGCTATCCCACAGCTACCTCAAACTCAACGTACTTTAAACACTCACAGCATGGTACACTCCCTTTCCCATTTCACTAGGGAAAATTACCCCACCCAAGAAGGAATCTTCTTTCATTCCTAATCCCCCTTATCTATGCCTGTGCCCTAATTTGCCTGGAACAGTCGCTTAAGTTTGTTGATCTAGGGTATTTACTTTTAGCATACCCTCTCATTCTCAAAATTGTTAGTGTTTGGATAATAAATTACATACTCAATTTCATCAGCATGCTCTTGGATTCTCCCCCTAAATTAAATCCCAAACTTTCTACCTTTCTCCCTCTCCTCTGCTACCACCCTGGTACAGGGATGATCCTCTCCTGCCAGGCTCCTAAGGCAGACTCCTCAGGAGTCTCTCTGCCTTTAATCTTGCTCCCCATAATCCATTCTCCACTCAGTGGTTTGCCACAATGACCTCTGAAAATTCAGGGTGTGTAATTTCACTGCTTGCTTTTTAAAATCTTCCAGCAGTCTCCCTTTTACTTAGAAAAAAAAGGTAATCTGAAGTTCTTGCCTTGCAAGGCCTTCCCTGATCTTTGTCTGACCACCCCTTCGTTCTCACCTTCTTTCACTCTTCTCTCAATCACTAGGCTCCAGTCACATCATGTTTTTTGATCTGGCCAAGATTATTCCCAGTTTAGGACTGTGTTCTTGCTTTGATCTCTGCCCAGAGCACTCTTCCTCTAGACCTTCAACTGGCTGTTTCCTTCTTGTCTATTTCAGGGGCCACTTCCTTAGAAGAGCTTCTGTTCAAGGGACTGTTTGTGGACTACTCCTCTTCTCCAATATCTGCTTCCTGTGTCAACTATAGGAATTGGGAACGCAATCTGCTTGTTTTCCTGGCCTCACCTGCGTCTGGGGATGGCCATGTGATGTGACTGTGGTCATGAGACACAAGTGAAAGCTTGGAGGATTTCCCCTGGGAAGCAGATATCAGGCATATTGTTCCTGTCCCTTCCTTTCTGCCTAAAACTTCGGCAGCCTGTCATCTATCAGTCAGTTCTACTTAAATGTGTATTGAATGAATGAATGACTGAATTGATTAAATTGGTGGCAGAACATTGTCTCTCACATATTAATTGGCTCTCCCTGGGCAGAGAAAAACTGGTAAAAACAAAACAAAATAAAACAAAAATTAAAAAAACTTACTGGTGTTTATGGTTAGCTCCTTCAGAGACAATAGCTATTTCCATTTAGAAATAATAATATGCTACCTTCTTTCTCCCCAAGCCACTTCCCCGATACCTTATGTATATAGGTCCTATATACATCTTCAGTATATATGGGATCACACAAATCCTGGGCTCCATTTACCACCTAAGTATTCCACAATAGCACACTATTCCCGAACCTCAACATCTAACTTGGGCCAGCATTCCCACTCACAGGACTTAATTACAGCATACGAACACCCAGAGAATGTCCTTCTCCTGATCTGATTGGATCGTCTTAAACCCTGGGGCCTTCACAGATGGAGGCTTAAACTGCTTCATTAAAGATAATTATAATGCTCTCAATCTCTTAGACTCTCATACCATCTTAAAAACTTGCTAAATTGTGTTTAGAATTTTTTTAAAGAAACAGAGAATGTTTTCTCCCTAAAATATCCTGTTAATTAGGGCTGAAATGGCAACTCACTTTTAGTGCACTCCCGGAGAGCCAGGACAAGGCGTTTTGATGATTAGAATGCACAGGTCTCCGTGGTTGTTCCATGAAGCAGAGAGAGCAGACAAGATTTGGAATTTTACATGCTCTTTTCTCTCTGGGTTCTCAACTTATAAAAACTATGTCATCTAAAGTTATAAACTATGAACACCTGTATTTTGAATGAGAAACTATGTTAAGACACTTACCCCAAGCCTATAGGATGAAAATACTGAAAGCTATCTTGGCTACTTACATAAACATGCTTTTGTACCTTGAACTTATGAGTCTAGTGAGATAAGAATTAAAGCTTTGCTCTGCTTGGACGCTAGTGGCCAGCGAGGATTTCAAAGCTGACCCTAATTACGAGGGCAGATGGTTTTTGTGGCATAATTTGTAGAATGCCAGGTATGTACCCTAAACGCTTTTTCAACTTCCTGCTGCAAAACCTGTCATTTCACTACAAGGTTTCACATCATTGGACTAAAACATCAATTTCCCCAAATTTTAATCTAAAGGAATATCAGATGATTTCCTTTACAATAAGTAGCTAAAGTAAGAGAATTGGAAACTTACACATGAAACACTTGTTGACTTTAATAAAGTCAAGTTGTAGAGATTTGTTTCCTTTTATTTCTTTGGAGCAAACTAGTTCAAGGAGCACTTCTGGAATAAACATTAAGATCTAAATCAACATCAGGGAGCTTTTTGTTTGTTTTCATTGTGTTTGTTGCTGCTGCTGCCACTGTCACAATGGATGTCAGAGTTGTTCAGGAATAGTTTTGAAGCAGCAGGCACTTCCAAGAAGGTATGGCTTATGTCATGGGTTGAATAGTGTCCTCTACAAAGAAATACCTAAGTCCTACCCCCTGTACCTGTGGTTGTGACCTTATTCAGAAATAGGGTCTTTGTTGTTGGAAACATGTCAAAGTGAGGTCGTCAGAGTGGGCCCTAGTCTAATTTGTCTGGTGTCCTTATAGGAAGAGAAAATTCTGTGTAAAGACAGGGACACACTGGGAGAAGGCCATGTGACAATCAAGGCAGAGATTGGCGTGGTGTAGTTGCAAGCCCAGGAACCCAGGGTGGCTGGCAATGCCAGAGCTAGAAGAGGCAAAGGAGGATTCCAGCCAGAGCCTAGCCAGGTTCTGCCAACAACTTGATTTTGGACTTCTGGTCTCCAACGCTGTGAGACGAGAAATTTCCATTGTTTTAAACCACCCAGTTTGTAGTATTTTGTCAAGGCACATCTAGGAAACAGGTACATCATGGTTATGACTTAGAATGGCAGAGGAAAGCAGTGGGCAAAGAAGCTAGAATGGTGAGAGGGTTGAGGTATTCGCTATGATATTCACTTTTGCTTATTTCATAATTGTGCCTACAATTGATATAGCCTGAAATATTAACTGGGAAATGAAAGACTGGATGTGAATAGATAAGAAATTATTTTGTTCATTCACTCATTTAACAAATATACTTTCAGTGAGTGCCATGCACATACCGGCCATGTTGTACATCCTTCTTTCTCTTTGCTTGACTGTAAGGTGGTGGGTAGAAACAGAGCAAGGAAGTAAAAGGAGAAAATAGTTGAAGAAGGAACTTGTATATCAAGTGTGAATAGGATGGGTCCTTCTACAGATGAATGGGAGTTTAGTCAGCAGCAGCAACAGGACCTGGAAAATTGAGTATTTCCATAACTCCTGCTCCCACACAGGATACGCCACCCCATTATCAACATCTCCAGCCACACAGATACACTTGTTACAACAGATGATCTACATTGACTATCATAACCACCCAAAGTCCATAGGGTACATTAGGGTTCACTCACTCTTGGTGCTGCACATTCTATGGCTTTGGACAAATGTTTAACGACATGTATCCAATATTATGGTATCATACAGACTGTTTTTACTGCCCTAAAAATCCTCTATGCACCACCTCTTATTATTCATTCCCCCCTCCAGCCCAGCCCCTGTCACCCACTGATCTTTCTACTGTCTCCATAGTTTTATCTTTTCCAGCATGATATATTTTACTACTTTGAACAAGGTAGCAAGTAAAGCAATGCCAATCCCCAAAGCAAAGTGAAATTTTTGTAACAGTTGATGTTATACCGAACAAAAATATTTTTGTAAACTGTGCTCACAAATTTTTTAAGGACAGGATAACAATTTCACAATACCATAGGAGAAATAGATTGTGACTGAATTTAATGAATATATAGGCACATATATGGCTAAAAAGGATTTGTTTCCTGTTCTAATTATTTTGAACAAACTTGCTGAGAAAGAAAAGTTCTTGAGTAAAGAAATGTTAAGCTTTTCTAAAGTATCCGAATATTTAGTTTCAAATTTTTGGTACTTTACTTCGAGACATTTGTACATGTGGTTAATTTATACTCATTATGTAAATATTACTTAATCTTATTGTTTTCTGGGTTTCTGCTCAATATTTATTTTCAGATACCAACACAGATGTTGATTGCCTCCATAGCTACTTTCTAAAAATTAAAACTTGATCATCACATTAGTTTCATCTACTAGAAAACTGTTTTGACGGAAATACAAACTTAAAAAAGAAATACTGTTGACTTTAGGGAAGTCCAAATATAAGGATTCTTGTTAAAAAAATGGCTTAGTGTTATTTTCTTGAGAGTAAGATTTCTTTAAATGGGAAAAGCTGTTTTGAATATCTCTTTTTTCTTTACTACAATCTTTGCCATCAAAAATAATAGCTTAAGTTTTAACATTTTTATTCCTTTACTTGGAAGAATGTTTATTATATCTTATATAGTTAATGAGATCCAGTTTGATTATTAGCTATGTTCTAAGAATTAACTCTAAAATGATATGTATGTTAGTTTTACTTGTACATAAAATGTGTTTAAAACCTGAGATCTAACTGAACACTTATTTTTGCAGCATTTGTGGGGAACTTTTTTCTGATCTTAGTTTCTCACTGCTACGTCACTATAACATATGGACATTATTTCCACTGTGCATTTGATGGAGAAATGAAGGCAGTTTCACTGATACGTTGATTGTAACAAAAAGTATCAGAATCAGCATAAAAGTCTTTATTTTCAGAACACTGTCCACATGAATTGCTTCTAGTTTGCTTCTAGTTTATACTTCTCAAAATATGTGCCTAGAGTTTTTAACATCAATTATTTGGCATAAATTTACTGAAGTTCAAAAAAAGCTAAATATGATGTTTTTATGCTAGTGGATACATTTTACTAAAAATTATTAAAACATTTCTTAATCATAACATTTTTATACCTTCTATTAATGTGTTTAATGGAACATTATCAAATTAAAATGTTATTGTAGGGTTTGGCTAAAAAAATGAGTAAGATAATAAACAGCAAAGTATTTAGTCATAAGGATTTTTTTCCAGCTTTTCAGCTGATAAAATAAGTAAGCTTGGAAAGTAGATTAAGAAAATAATCAAAAGTATAACAATAACAATACACATATGAGAAGAATTAAACATTCCTGGACCAGTGCAGACTTTCATTTTAATAACTATCCAGCATGAAAGAAAAATTGTTGAACTGATGAAGGATGTGAACTGGTATTTCATCATTGCAAATTTCTTTCTGTAGTCTGTTGCAACAAACTATTACACCTTGAAAAATAAGGCTGTCATTTTCCAAAGTAAACTAGCACTTCAGCTTAACCTTGTTCAGTGTGCATCGAACGTTGATGCCCAGATGCCTAGAGCAAGACTCTTTCATTATTCTTTAATTATCCTTAGATCAGAAATTTTTCCTAAGCGACTTTGAAAAACTGCTAATGACCATTGAAATTATTATACGCTACAAAATGCTTTTACACTTGGAAGGAATTTTATAGCCTTGTATTATTTCTCCTTGCAGCCCTCTGGTGTTGAGAGAAGCTTCCATCTCTGGGAAGCAGTTGAGAAGACTGAACACGATGGAATTCACTCCTGCACTCAGGGACTGCAGTGAGGGAAGGTCTGCATTCAGGATTTGGCTCAGTGGTCACAGCACAGCCAGGCTCTGATTTCAGAGTAAAAGTACATACCACTGATCAGCATCTTGTGAACTTGGAGGATGCCACGCAACCATCTAGGAAAGATCTTCCTTCTGTAGCAGGTCACAGATCCCTCTCCATCCTCCAATCCCCTCCTGCCCACAGGAGGTCCAAATCTTCTTGCCAGACCTGAGGACAGTGAGAGCACTCTGGCCACCAGACAGAAGGTTAGTCATGGAAGGATGGTGAAATGGCCGCAGAGAGGATCTCAGAACTCATCAGGAAACAGGGAGTGGCACATACCTCTCCTTGGTTTCACCAGCAATTTTCAACAAGAACCTTCCTGTTCATTTCAGCTTTTATGCTGACTCGCCTCCAAAATCACCATTCGTACACTAACATTTAACAATGCAGGTGAGCCAAAGCTTCCCTTCTGGCTTTAGAAAGTAGAACATCACACCATGGAGGATTTGGGAGGAGAAAAATACCTTTCCTCCTGCCCCGTAGTTGAGCAGAGGTTGTACCTTTTGTCCAGGTTGGCGAGAGACTCTGGGCTGAGTGGCATCCCAGGCAGGTGGCCACCATAGCAGTATTTTGGGAGAAAGCATCTTTACTTCCCCTTCCTTGTGCTGGCCAGGTGGGTGTGCAATATCTGTTGATAGAACAAATGAGTAGCTCAGTGTGTGAATACTTCCCTCAGCAGAATTATAAAGTCCACATGCAAACCCGCTGACTAGCTCATATTAACAACTCATGATGTAAAACTGCTTTAATGGCTTTTTCTAGGATGTTTAGTGAACTTAGCTAACATTACTTTTACTTTCTCAACAGATCTTTATTTGGAGAAGAGCATTTTTCTAGGTCTTGTGTGATATAAAAAGGTTGAAAAAAAGGATTGTACCCTTTAAAAACTTATATTCCAGTAAGAAAAAGTACACATGCATAAAAACCATAAGATGATTAATTGAATTATATAATACATAATATGGTGCCAATACATATGAGGGTGCCAACACATATATAAATAAATCAGTGACTTACTGACTGAATGAATGTTTGGGCCTTCCCTGGCTCTCAAGCTAGGCATTTGGTATTAGTCTTGTTTGTAGTACATCCCATGAAGAAATGTTTTACAAAGACAAAGAAGGCTAATGTGGACTTAGCTTGAGTGGAGGCATAAAGAGTGACATTTTTCTCCTCTCCAAATATCTTCCCAAATCCTTCCTAGTTTGATATTTTGTTTTCCAAACCCTGAATGGAAGATTTGGCTCACCTGCATTTCTGCAAAAAGTATGAGAGATACTTCAATTTCACTGGGTGTCTGGAAGACCCTTCAAACTCAACATGCGCAAAATGATTCAACATGTCCCAGGATTATCTCAGTAAATGATGTAAGTGAATTGTCCATCTCACATGCTAGAAATCTCAGCCTGTCTTCCTCTTACTTCTCATATCCAACTCATCCCCAAGTCCTACTGGTTTCAGCTTCCAGAAATCTCACTTATCTATTTCTTCCTCTCCTGCCCTCCACCATCACCATGATCCAAGCTGTCAACCTTTCTTACCTGGACACCTGCAATGGTCTCCTAAATAGTCTCCTTGCCTCCAGTTTGAATTCTTTGTTTCTTCACATAGTGGCCAGAGAGCTGTTCAAAATACCCACTGAGAGTGTCACTCCACGCTCAAATGCTTCTGTGCTTTCCCATTGCCCTTGAGATGCCCAAGCAGTCCCACAGTCATCTGTCCCTGCCCCCTACTCTTGCCCCATCTCTCTTCCTCATTTTTGCTCTCCAGACACATGGACCTTTGTGTCCATGTCCAGGCTTCCTCTGTCTTGGAAGATTTATGAGGTGGTATTCTTTCTTGTCTGAAGGTTCCCAACCAAGTCTCTACCCCAACCCCATTACCTCATGAAATCCTTTTATTCTTCATGTTAGGTGATTGGCACCCTCCTGGGGAACATGATCTTCCCAGACCAGGAGCAGGAATCCTCTCTTATGCATGTTTTTAAAGTTTGTGGCAATTACGATGGTCTACAAGTACATACATGTAACCATTGATCAATATCTATTGATCATATCAAACTATGGGATCTATGAGTCTAGGATCTACTGTATATTTTGCGTACCATTATTAGTATAGTGATTGGCACATGATAGGTGTTATATAAATATTTGCAAAATGAGAGTCTGATATATTGGGAGTGGGGGAGCATTTTTGTACAAGCTCTACCTAAATTCTAGAGGTTATTTAATATAGGCTGGTCAAAAAAGATAAGAAAAATGTTTTGGAAAGTATTTTTTTTCTTCCTTCCTTCCTTCCTTCCTTCCTTCCTTCCTTCCTTCCTTCCTTCCTTTCTTGTTTTTGAGTTCACATTAGGAAACAAGTCAGTTTCTTGTGCATTAGGATGGCATTAGGGTTGAAGAGTGGGTTAGGGTTAAACCTTTTCTCTATTTCTTAAGAAATTACCTAAGTAAACAAGTGTATTAAACCATTTGTGGTCAGCACTTTTAGGAAAATAGAGATGACTAGAACACTTTGTCTGTGAAGGACCCATTATTTAGTCTTGGGGAGAAATGTAAGTAAAAATGCTTGCAGTGTGAACAGTCTGTAAAAAGGCGGTATGGACCAGGTGATAAGAGAGCATAGCAAGGAAAGAAAACAGGGAAACTATCCCAAAGAGGGTAAGGGCTGGACATTCTCAAGTACACTCAGGTGGTTATGCACCAGGAGGTTCTGCTCTGTTTTGTAAAAGTACAAAGATTATTCATGCACTAAGCTGAAAACCAACATATAATTTAGTCAAAGCAAATACCATTTTTATTTTAAAAATTCACTCAAACAAATGCAACTGGTAGCAGGTTCCAAAGATTTAAGAACAATTTGTGAGAGAAGAGCTTAAAACACATTTTTTTAGCTGGGAAAAGACAATGATAAAATTTTAGCAGCAAAACCTGGTGATCTGGCCCTGTGGTCGCAGATTCATTCCAGTGTGGAAGGCTCTACTTCAGAGACTGGCTCCGGGCTGATTTCAGGACACTGGAGATCCCCCATTGCCCTGTGGGCTAGAAGTATCCCTCTGGTTTTGGTTTCGATTTATGCTGTTACTTTGAAAGTTTATTGTTGGGAACATCGTGCTAGACTGACCAAGGAAGTTGTAAGATCTCACCTGAGAAGGAGGAAACATTGTGGAATAAGACACCTCACAGACACCTTTTATTGCACATAAACAATGTTAAAAGATGCTTGAGCAATCTCACCTGTTCCCAAAAGACTGTAAGAGTCACACACTAGTTAGAAGTTGTAGACAATAAAAATGGTCTTTTCTTTTTTGATTTTTCTGATTAGTAAAAAATACATGCTCGTTACAAAAATTAAAACAATGAAGACATTTGTCATTAAAAAGTGGAATTTTTCTCTACTCTCTCCTCCCCAGACATAACCATTGTTAGCAGTTAGATTTCTTAGATTTAAAAAAATTCATTCACTAACATACAAATTATAATAATTTTTTGAGCAAAATGAAATCCTTCGGTTGGCTCCCTCCCATGCCACCGCCCTTACCTAAATACTGTGGACAACTTTCCATGTCAGTACATAAGTCTAGTTATGTTTTTTAGAAATATTTTCTAGTCTAGGAACTTTGACTTTAATTTTTGAAAATGTAGTAGATTCATAACTGGAAAAAACAAACACTGTTTCACAGCTCTAATTTTATTTTCTAGTATTTTTTTTCTTTAAGTCAATGGTAAGAATTGTTTTTAAAAGAAGAAGTCATTTACTCTTCTACACTGCAAAATTAAAGGATAGGTTGGTATACTCTAGTTTATATTTGTTTTGGAGGGAAAAGATACTTTTTGTTTAGAAATGATCTTTATACTTCATAGATTTATTTTTTTCTTGGATAATCTCCTAAAGAGAGAGTTTGCTTATCCTGGGGTATTTCATGGAGACCCTTCATTTAGTAATAACTATAAAGTTCCCAGGAGACTGCTCTGAGTGGGCAATCCAGGTAGGTAGTCCTGTTGGGACTCCCCCGGCAGGAGAGAAATTGGCAGTATTGGATGACAATAAGGTAGCAGTAGGCAGGCCAGGGAGCCCCTCTGATACTAGGAAGCAAGACTAAAACACTTATTCCAACCCTGGAAAATGCCTTTTTTTTTTTTTTTCCCAGGAAAATTAAAGCTCTGTCAATGCCTATTGCCTGCATCTACTATCCATTTATGGTGACTTCAATATGTAGTTCTAATATGTAAGAGTTTTTTATGGAAAAAAACCCTAAGCCTAAAGACAACAATAATAAATAAACAAAAGGTTAAGACCTAACAATTTGTATGTTGAATCAAAGTGAGTTGAAATGAGAAGAGATGACCAGAAAGGAGCAGTTGTTCGACCCTGTCTTTAGTGAGTGCCCCGCAGTGCACCAGACTTCTCCACTCCACTCCACTTTAGCATATACTGTTCCTCTTCCTGACTTCCATTTCCACCTATTCATCCTCCAGGGTCGAGTTTAGATTTTGTCTCCTTCTGTCAACCTTTTTCAATAGTCCCGGGAAGAATGAATCACTCTCATGTCTGTGTTTCTGCAGTGTTTGTTACAACACCTGTTCTTTCATGTTACAGTCTCCTTCTGTGGAGGGTGAGCTTCTCAAAGACAGTGTCTAACTCAAGTGCCTCATAGCCACTGTCCAGACAAGCACCTGGGACAGAGTGGCTGTGTCATACACATTTGCTCAGTGACTGCATGCCTGGTATAGGACTATGTGAGCGAACTGTCAGCTTCCCCATCCAGAAAAAAAGGATAATAATAACCATCTCCTACTACCTCTTGGGCATGAAATAACTTCACAAAGTACTTTGAATTCCTTGGTATAAATATAAATAAAAGCTGTTATTACAGAACATATTTAAACATGTTTCATCTTTGAACCATGTAATCAAATGGAGCTAATATCTGCCTGTTTCTTTGCTAGATGCTTTCATAGCTACTCAACCTTTTTTTTTTTTAAGATTTATTTTTATAGCTCAATAACAGGGAACTTTTTTTGGGTACTCTTCATATCTCAGTATATAGTCCATGTGATGCCATTTATACTTCTGTGTTTAATTTTGAATAAAAATTCTGTATATTGTCAGGGGTTTTTTTCAGAGAAGTTGACCTTAACGTACAACTCATTTTTTCTAAGAATGAGTGCTCGGTAGGCTTCGCAGTGCTACTCAGAGTACAGAAAGACAACAGAACAGTGCTTTAAATCAGGATGAGATAATGTGTTATAGGATTAGAGCTGTAAGTCTGAGATTCGATTTGTGCACGGGTAATTTTTTGTGCCATTTAACAATGATAAAAGCATCGGTGCTATGAGGTTTAATCTTGAGGGTATGGAACCACTGTCACCAGGGCCTGTTTGACATTTTTCTTTGTGATATCATGTTTCCCTCTTTAGATCATCAGAAATATCACACCATGTTCTGAAGTGCCCGGGAGGAGCACTGTTGAAAACAAGCTCCAGGAGCAGGTAGGATACTGCAGGCTGCCTGCACAGTGGTTAAGCACGTGAGCTTTGGAGAGAGACATACGTGCATCAGGTCTGAATCCCAATTCTAATAATATTCTTCACATTTTCTGGCTGTTTTTCCTTGGGCAAATTAACTGCACTTTTCTCAACTATGAGGCAGTTGGCAAAAGTTAGGAGGCAATGCTTCCTATCTCACATGGTCATTCTGAACACTCGAGTAAATAACGGGTTCTTGTACATGCACAGAAAATCTTTCTCGAAATATGAAGGCAGTTAAAGGGTGGTCCCACTGTCCTCTTTGCTCTTGTAGTATGGCATTTCTGTTGCCAGCCACATATGCAAGAACTTGGGACTATCCCCTATTCTGGGAAGGTCATTACGTAGCCCCCAATAACCCCTGGGTCTTCGCACTCTTAGGATATTCTCCCCTAAGCTGTGGGTTGGATATAGTGACTCACCTGTAACAAATAGAAGATGATAAAAGTAACGAGATGTCATTTCTGAGAAGGTTGCAAAAGTCTGTGGCTCTGTCTTGGGTTTCTTTCATCTAGGGTGTGTTTCGTTCTCATTCGGGTTACACACCCAGGGGTGTAGTCCACTTCACGCACATGGAGAGGCCCACAGGAGTGAGCTTGGGAGCAACACATCCTTCAGTCACTGTCCAGCACTGTCCCTTCATTCCCAGTCAGACTGAAGCCTTGAGCCAGCTGAACCACACCTGGGTTTCTGACCCATAGAAACTGTAAAATAATAAAAGTTTGTTGTTTCAAGATGCTAAGTTTTTAGGTAATTTGTTATACAGCAATGGATAACTTACATGATGCCAGAGCTGGGTCCATCCTGGGCTGTGTCACTGGCCTGTCTATCACTTTATGCAGATAGCTGATAAAGAGTATTATAAAAGAGTCCCTGGGTATTTTTTGGTTAGAGACCCTTCATAACATGGCCCATGCTCCTCCTACAGGTACACAGAATCCAATCATATCGTACGCGTTTTCTCCCCTTGCAAGTTTGTGCTGTCTTTGGCACTGCATGGAGCTCTGCCACACCTCTGTAGTAGAACTCAGGCCTCTGCTTTAGGGAACCTCATTTGCTATTTCCCTCAGATTTGAAGTTGGTGCCCTGCCTCTCATTCTCTTGGCAGACTACACTTATCTTAATTATTGTTCCGATAGCTATTGCTTACTTAGCATGACTGGTTTTTTATTCCAGACATATGACTTATTATGAGGATGGTATTTTTTCAAAGCTCGTAAGTGCTCAGCCAATAAGTGCTCAATAAATATTTTACAATGAAAGGAATGATTGAGCTCTCAGATGGCAGTATTGTTTTCTGCATCTAACCTCTTACAAAGTGCAAATACGTTTTCCTTTATGTTTTTGCTGTATGTGACGGGGGGTTGAACTTGCGATATAAGTAG
The DNA here is from genome assembly GCA_004026765.1 of Micronycteris hirsuta. Classification (NCBI taxonomy): domain Eukaryota; kingdom Metazoa; phylum Chordata; class Mammalia; order Chiroptera; family Phyllostomidae; genus Micronycteris; species Micronycteris hirsuta. Next base: position 12,736 of record PVJI01015982.1, read on the forward strand.
ATCTAAAAGGAAAAGAAAGAGAATTTTAGAGTCACTGACTTAGAAACAGGTTGCAGCACAGCACTTTGGCCCAGAGAAAGTGCTTGGATGGGGAACTCATCTTGATCACGCCAACAATGGGGTTCCGCAGTCACTAGAATTACCTCCATCCCATCCGTGAATGAGGATGGAGAAATAGTCATTTATGTGTTGTAATTTCACTCATCACTATTTCCTGAGAGTCTTGGCATTTCCTTTTGTAGAGTTTGTACGTCAAAAGACTGGCTGTGACATTTGTCCCCAGGCTTACAGTGTTGGGGCTCTCTCTGAGTCTGGATCCAGGGAAGAACTGGGTCAGAGCCAATGACGGGATTACTGTCAAGACACATCATTATGACTATTGCCACGTTCATCTCAGGTTTGTTTGTTTGTTTATTTACTTAATTATTTAAAACATCCTTAACAGAGCCTTAACAACAAACTCAGTTCTTAGTTCCATGTTATGTCTTTAGCACAGCATGGAAAATGGACTTTTTATAATCTAATTATGGAACTCTGATAAACTAAGGCCAATAACAGTTTCCTTTCTCACTTTTGTATCCAAATGTGTGTTAATGATGAAGTACTAGAAATACATGAATGAAAGTCACTGCCACTACTTCAAAAAACCAAACACCAACAGAAGTCATTAGGAGCCTTATTATCTAGAGTTGGGGCCCAAGACACAAAAATACTTCAGTCAGTTTTCCAAGGTTGACAGGTGAGACTGAGAGATAACTTCTACTACAGAAAGAGACTTGGGATTTGGCAAATATCTGGATAATTTCTAATGAGATCTGGTTATGAATTTTATACTGACCAAACCAATGAAAATGTTTCAAAATACTTCATTTTCAGCAACAAAGCCTCTAAGAAAAACAGTGAACTAATAATGAGCTTCCATTTGAAGTGGGAGAGGTGAAGGGGGGTAAAGAATTTCAGAAATTGTGTTTCATTCATCTTTGCCCCAAATAGTAGTAGGTTGTCAATAAAAGTTGGTAGAATGCTTAAACACAGGATCCTTAAATCTTGGTCCCAGTGAAAACTCCATATTCACATCCACCTAATTTATAATTTAGATCACGCACTTAACAAATCTACTTTAGAATATCATTTGCAATTTATATCTAATGAAAGTATGACAACAGATTTCACGGTCTTATCCTGTTCCTGTGCATGTTCCTTGGTTGCTGTAGTAACCGAGTTGCCATGGATTACACTGCAGGAGTTATAAGGGTCATCAAAGACCAGAACCCTGTCGTTTTTCATTCAAAGGTAATTGTCCCTGAAAAATGTGACTTGCTTCAATATTTAATACCTGGGCACTGATATTAAGCTAGAATGATACTTCAGTTAAAAACCAATAATTAACCTTGTCTTCAACTCTAGGTCACACTTTAATAGCAATTTCATAAAGTGGACATTCCTCCGTCTTTCAGTCTTGAAGTCCAGGATAGGTTTTAAATAATATGTCTCTTGGAAAAGTACACGGGTAATCGTTGCAATTTATTTTATGTCATTATCTAAGCCCTTGAGACCTTACAATCCCAGCTCTTCTCTCAGAGGTAATTGTACGCATCTTGGGAGAATGTGAGATGATGTTAATAATCAGGGCGCAAGCCCTTTGAAAGGATTCACAGCCTACAGTGAAACACTGTCTTGATGCCTTTCTGCAAAATTTGTTTTTAGACAAGTATAGGGTATTTCCTTTATGAAGAATCATTTTCCTCAAAATCACGGTCTTTAATGTCACAGATTTACAATATGTATCCTGAATAGCAGTTTTAATTTCAAAGTGGGGATTATGCAGCTTGTTATGTTATAATAAAACCTTTCAGATTACAAACTAAGACCATCTTTGAGGTACACAAGATTCCATTATTCCCTTAATACTCATCACTCTTTTTCCCCCCACTAAGTTGTTTTAAATCAGTGCAGTGTTTTGCACACTGTGGTACAGAACATGCTTAGGTAGTTACTTAAATTTTGTAAAGCAGGAGTGTGAAATGTCACCCCATAAGAAAGATGTAAGATGTAATTTTCTTTTAAAAGAAGGATTTAATAACTTTCAAGATTTCAGGTTATATGAAAATGTTACTTTATAAAGTGGTCAAATAATATTTGGGTTTTTTTTATTACCCAAAACAAAGTTGAAGTACATATGTATATTTCATCCGTATGTGTAAATTCAAGTAGAGTTATTTCTACAAACATATTTGGAGCATTGTCACTTTAAAAATTAATTAATTACAAAATTTTTTTGGAGGGGGCTAGGTTCTGTTTATTAATTTGCTTTTAGAGAATTCTCTTTTCATTGCCCATTTTAACGAGTGTACTGAAAATCAGTTTGTTTTAGTTTTAAAATGTTGATATTTTAAACTGTATCACAATAAATTTATAAGTAACATTGGGAAATTGACATCCTTATGTTTTTTTTTAATTATTTTATTGTTGTTCACTTACAGTTGTCTGCATTTATCCCCCACCCCACCCCACCCCAGGCAAACCCACCTCCCTCCCTTGCTTCCCCCCTCCCCCTTGGTTTTGTCCATGTGTCTTTTATAGCAGTTCCTGAATACCCTTGTCCCCATTACCCCCTTCCCCCTCCCCTCTGGTTACTGCCAGAATGTTCTAAACTTCAATGTCTCTGGTTCTATTTTGTTTCTCTGGTTGTATTTTGCTTGCTTACCTCACAAGCGTCTTGGCTGTGACTGATCTGAATTCCCCGGTAGCTGATCTGGCCTCAGTGCCTTTGCTCCTGAGTCCTCATACGAAACTTTTTAACATTTCATATAATAGAGGCTGCATGATGATGTACTCCTTGAACTTGACCTTATCTGAGAAGCATTTTATCTGCCCTTCCATTCTAAATGAAAATTTTGCTGGATAGATTATTCTTGGTTGTAGGCCCTTGCTTTTCATGATTTGAGATACCTCTCTCCAGCCCCTTCTTGCTTGGAAGGTCTCCTTTGAGAAATCCGCTGACAGTCTTATGGGGATTCCTTTTTAGGTAACTGTCTCCTTTTCTCTTGCTGTTTGCAAGATTTTCTCTTTATTCTTAATCTTGGGTAATGTAATTATGATGTGCCTTGGTGTGTTCCTCGTTGGGTCCCACTTCTTTGGGGTTCTCTGAGCTTCTTGGACTTCCAGGAAGCCCATTTCCTTTGCCAGGTCTGGGAAGTTTTCCTTCATTATCTGTTCAAAAATATATTCAATTCCTTGGTGAACTTCTTGTCCTTCTGGCAGCTCTATGATCCAGATGTTGGGTCGTTTACAAATGTCTCTGAGGTTCCTGAGTCCCTCCTCATTTTTTTGAATTCTTGTTTCTTCCTTCTGGTCCACCCCATTGGTTTGAGATCCAACTTCCTTTTTTTTCCTATTGGTTCCCTGTAAATCTTCCTCCATTATCCTTATCATATTCTTCATTTGTTCAATTTTTTGCGTCCACCTTTCTTCCAGTTTTGTTAGCATTTTAATTACTAGCATTTTGAACTGAGCATCTGATAGGTTGACTATGTCGTCATCCATTAGTAGTAATTTGTTCCGATCTTTCATTTTGGCCATTTTCATTCTTTTTATCTTGGTGCACTTGCTGGCTTACCAGTGCTGCCGCCGGCAACCTGGGTCGTTTTTTGGGTGATGTTGCCTCTGGGGGCGGGGCCTGGGAGGAAGCACTGGCGGCTGCCGTTCACCGCGGGTTCCCATCACCCCTCCGCTCCCGGTTTCCCCACCGCCTTTTCCACCAGACTCGATTCTGCTGGCTCCCTCTGGCCTCTCTCCGGCAGTGTCGCCGGCTTGTGGGATTCACCTGTTGTACGGGGACTGTTCAGGCGCTGACGGCGTGAGTCCCTCCGTGACAACTGCCTCTCACTCCGCTCCTCCAACCAGGTCTGCCCCGCTTACCGGCCTGGATGTTCATCCTCTCCAACCTCCTGGGTGTCGGACTTCCCTTCAGTTCTTTTCTGTCCGTTCTGGTTGTTTAATTTTTCGCTACTGCGTTAGTTGTTTAGACACTCTGGATGTGCGGGCGGCGAGTGCGTCCACCTACGCCGCCATCTTGGCGGAAGTCTCCTAATTACAAAATTTTTGATTATTTATAATATAAGAATCCAGTTGTACCTAATAGCAAATAAATTTCACAAAAATTTTAACAAGCTGTGTTCAAATTCTTTCTGTACTTTGAAAGGGTAAAAGCGATTTTTCTGTATTTTTTGCTTCTAGTATCAATAAAATTTTATGTGATGCCATACTCATTATAGCTGAATAAAGAACATTATTGATATTAGGAAAGGAAATGATTCTGATTTACTCAGTTATTAAATACATCGACTATATGACAGAAAATTATTTTCTCAGAGAAAAATAAATCTTATTCTTTTTATTGAATACAGAAACTCCAAGCAAGATATTTGATTTACTTAAGTGTCTAATTAAAGTCATAATTGAAAGCATTGCGAGTTTTGCTGCTATTTATCTAACTTGAAACTTTCAACCATATTTCAACAAAACTGCAGAACACAGATGCATTTGGAAAATAAAGCTCAAGTTCATCATAAAAAGATTATCCCCTCTTACCCTTCCTCCCCCTTCTCCTCTCCTCTGAAACAAGTTTTAATGAAGATGAGCAGATTGACCATATTCTGAATAATAACTTCAAGGTCTGACTCATAATTCTAAATTGTCAAAATTTTTTTCATTTTGCATTGGTTTGGTTTTAGAAAATAAAAATAATTGATAATTTTGAATGATTATATGCTAATACTACTTCCTACACTCTTGAAATGCCTACCATATTTTGCCATGTATAATGTATACTTTTTTGCCCAAATTTTTGAGGGAAAAATAAGGATGCATGTTAGACATGGGAAGTACTAAGTACTAATTCTGTATCTATATAAATATTTTTAATTCTTTTATTCATGTTTATGCATTATAAGTATAACTCTAGAAAGCAATAATGAAATCCATATGGAAAATAGTACCCTGGAATATGATAATCGATTTTGTTTCTAAATATAAATAAATAAATAATTAAATTAAAAAATTAAAATAATTTTTTTTTTTCTGAAAGTTTGGGCTAAAAACACAGTACACATTATACATGGCAAAATATGGCAGCTTTATAGATTTAGCTTTTATGAATGAAGGATACAAAGGTTGTCATATTTTTTCCTGGACAATGATATATTTATGTTAAACATATATTCAAATGGTGTGTACATTCCTTAAAAATTAGCTCCAACAAATGTGGTCTTTGCAGTCCTTAACCTCCTTCCCTTCTGTTCTCCTGCTGGTGTCTCCTCTCGTACATAAGACACTCCCTTTGATGTCAACTGCAGATCTTGAGCAGCAGAGAGAAGCTATTTAGAGGCAAAAAGAGGAATAAGAAAATCAAATCGGAGGTTCATATCTATTAGCTGAGAACAAAATCATAGAGTCCACCAAATATTTATTCATTACACCAACATAGTCACCAGATTTATTTTTAGAATTATTTTAATTATGGGCATTATTATTTTATTACTGTCATTTTTGCCCTTTTAGGTAAAAATCAGCCTTCCACAATGGTACAATCTCATTATTAACATATTAGTGAAGAAAAAAGAAAAATCAAACATGTTTTTGTACAAAGTTAGTAATACATTAAAAATCTCACTTTATTGGCAATAACTTAATTGTAATACAGATCCAACTTCTTAGATTTGAGTGAACAGTAAGAGACACTTCTAATGAAATATTACTCTTTAAAAAACATGTATGCTTTTATCTTTCAACTGCCTGTTGTTTGCTATTCTTTCTTTTTTTTTCTACTAGGCCCCAAGAGTGGCACTTCCTGAATGACATTTCAATAGAACTTTCCAAATACAGTGTAACAAAGAGATCAAGGCCCACTGGCAAGATAGAGCAGATTTTTTTTTTTTTGAGTGAAATGAATAGTTTTAATTATGTCTTTTCTGCCCACTCCATAGAATCTCCCAGAATCCACCCCCACACCAAATCCTAAATCAGCAAACATAACATTCAGACCCATTTCTTCACACCTTCTTACCAACAAGATTTAAAATCAGTTAGGCCTCCAAGCAGGTGCATTGTTCTCTGCACTTACACAGTCTGGGTCTCCTGTCCTCTGCCAGCTCATTGCTGAGAGAGATAAGCAGACCTCCTACTGCTCAATTATGATCTTGTTTTTAGTCATGCCCCCAGGATCTATAGCAATCTCAGCAACAGCTTGAGGACTGACTTGTTTTAAAAGGAGAGCTAGCTGTGACAGATGACTACGAAACCTCTGGTCATTCAAGCTTTCAGAAAGGGTCAACCTTAATTTCCAGCTAGTCTTTTCCGTACCTTGAAAACATTTAGAAGCAGTTATGTTCATGTCAATTACAGTTCTTTAAACTATAGGTATAATTGCAGGTAAAACTTAGTTATCTCAGAGGTACACCACTTTCACATTGCGAATGAGCCCAGTTGAAAAATCCTAAATCAAGGCATTTCAAACAATAAAGTTATTTGAATTCAGAAAAGGCACTTTTGATGAAGAGTAGCAAGCACTGGGGTTTGCTCAAAATGTTGGTTTTTAATCTTAAAAAATCGACACATGAAACCAGCCACTAGAAAAAGCAGTTTTTTAGGAAGAAAGTTTTTGTAGTCTTTGAATTTTTAGTGGAAATAAATATTTCATGAAAACAAACAAGCATTCAGTTAAGATTTCTTGAGCAAAACTCCAAATTCTTTTATTTAACTGTCCCTTCCAAAATTGTGATGGCTCTTTAAGTCAATATTTATTACCATACACACAATGTTATGGTGTTATGAAGTAAAAGCCCTGCCTATATCAGAATATTGTAATTCCATCCCTAAAACTTTATTTCAACCACTTCTAAGCAAAACTCTGTTACTTGGAGTAAAACAATCAAATTTTAGGGGTCTCATTTTCTTTTAGCTCAGAAATCCTGTTACTTTAAGCTTGCTTTCAAATGCACATTTTATAGAAAGACCAAAGAATTTATGTACCACTTGAAGCTATTCACAACAGCTTTTACTTGGAACATAATTTTTTAAAATTTAATTAATTTATTTTTTCTTCCTTTTTTTACTTTTTTTTTTTTTGGACGGGTGGAAGTGTGTGAAAGTTCCAGGGTTTGCAAGGGGCGGGGTGGGCCCTCCAAACACGGGGAAATGCTTTAAGCAATTGCTCTCCCTGCACTATCAATGACCAGGGCACAGGCAGCCCATGATCACTTTCGAATGCAGGGGCTGGAGCTTAATTTTATGAATTTAATAAATATTATATTAAGTATAATGGCAGGTTTAAGGAACAAACATGAATTGGATAGATAAATATTAAGATTATAATTGAACCACTATCCCTGAATTTTTGCAATGTAATGTACTAGCAGTGTCTCATTTCAATAAAACAAAGATGTACAGTGTGAAGTTAGCAACATTTCCTTTTGACGCCCATTTACCTCTCCCTCATGAGCTTAATAATTTTATTTCTGCTTTATATCTGCTCCTTTCTGATCCTATCTGATTCTACACACACACACACACACACACACACACACACTGATTCTCCCAGTTCTGATGTCCGGTGGCCTCATGCTGTTTTCTTGGATATTAATTGGTTCTTAATTGCAAACAATAGAAGCTGACTCTTTCTAGTTATGTAAAAAGGAATTTAATTAAAGGAATACTGAGTAGATCACAGATATCTTGGGAGGGCTGCAAAATCAGATTCAAGGCCAAACCTTGTGGGATAAGGCCCCAAACCACAACCACAGAGACATCCTAACAAGAAACCAGCTCTGCTGCTTTGCTGCCAGTGCCGTCATTTTCCCATTGCTTGTCTGCATCAGGAACTCCACTGAACAATGATTGCAAAATCACTGCGGTTTCTACTACCATCACATCTGTTCCGTTACTTCCAGCATCTGCAAAATGAAGATGCACAGACTGTTTCCTTATGTGGCTTGCTTCTTCGTTGAAGTCTTGTGTGGGTCTATCTGACCAGTGAAAGTCAGATCACATGCTCATATTCTCCTGGTATAGGAAACTGAAGAAAATCCAGTTTCTCAGGCTCTACTTTGAGGAATCAGAATTCTCAATATTGAAAATGTTAATAGCAAGAATTTTCAGGAAGAAAGAAATAGTCTCCATAGGTGTTGAAAATCTTCACAATGATCCCTCATTCTTAGTAATCCATCCATCCATCCACTTATTCTTTATTTCAACAAACATTTGCTGTGTGACAGAGAAGGTGTTGGGAGCTGTGGGTACAAAAACAAAGAAACTTCAGAAGCAACTTTAAAACCCTCTGCGTTGGATGAGGAAGGGAAATGGGTACGCAGATGTTTGTGACTCAGTGTCATGAGAACAATGGCCTAGATAAAGCCCAGGCTGGGGGTGGGTGTTGGGCCCATGTCTACCGAACAAGCCTTCCTGAAGTGAGCATGGAGCTGTGTGACTGTGAGCTGAGGGCTGGGCACCAGGGTGCTTCTTTCCTCCCTTTCTCCCTCTACGTGGACACTTGGAGGCCTGTGTCCCGGCTGATGTGAATACAAAGTGGAAGATGGCAACTAGGCCCACACTGTGCTCTTTGTATAAGCCACTGAAGTCTTCAGAGTGTTCCAGTTGTCACAGCTAGCATCAGTTATACTAAATAAAATACAGGCTACCTGGTAAATCAGGAAACTTAGAGTTATCCATAAGAAGGGGACTTGAGATGTCCTTCTCAAATAATTCAGTGTAGCTAAAATCAGACAGATGAGTCTGGAGAGGAAATCAGAGGCCATATCTCGGAGGACTTACATCTGTCTTGCTAAGAATTATTTTTTTTTCCTTGATGCTCTGGGGAAACACTGAAGAATTTTAATACCTTTTCCACCTTTCCACCTGGGAAACAACTTACCAATATCCTTTGCAGAGCTTAGCTAACCTGATACATTAAAATCTGCTTTGGCTAATAAAAAAGGATTGATCTTTTCAGCCTTCATGACTTTACTAAATAGTTCAAATATGCAACGTTTTAATATTATACAACTAGTCTTTAAGTATCAGGCTTGTGTAGGGTAAACGACTTGAGCTGAATCTCTGGCTCTCCAAATCATACGCCATGTCTCATTTGCAAATTGTCTGATGCATAGTGTGGGCTTTGGGAAGACCAAGGGAATGACAACAGATATACTTACAGACCTTTGACAAGTGATGCTGGAGAAGCTAGACCAATTCACAGCGGTGTTCACCTGACCTTTAAAGCACTTTATTAAGACTACATGTTTTCCACATATAACACATAGAGAATGAGTTTTCATAATCAGGGAGAAAGAGATTAGTAGTAAAGTTATGTTTTATTATTCAGAAAATAAAGTAATCCCAAACATTTTGAGTGAGTGCTAGGGGGAAAGTTGGAGTTTACTATAATCAAAAAATCAACGACAACCATAGAATATTAAAATTACTTTAATATGTATATTTTATTAAAAATCAGTATCTTCTTTGGATCAAAAAAAAGTTGGAGTTTACTATGAGCAAAACAACAACAACATAGAATATTAAAATTACTTTAACATGTCTATTTTATTAAAAATCAGTATCTTCTTCAGATCAGTAAAAAAATAAAAAATAAAAGTCAGTATCTTCTTCAGCTCATAACTTCTGCCTGAGGTTTAAAATCTCCATTTTATAATATCATTCTCAAACAAGTTAAAAGTCATTTGTACTAAAGCAAGTTTGATGTCCTAGGAGCTTTCTATTTGGCTCTATTTAGGACTATCAGTAACTCGACTAATGGATTAACTTCAGAACATTCTTTATGTTGACATTTTATACAACAATATCTATATTCTCCTATATATTTGGGGATATATTAGTATATCTATCAGTCAACCCTCACTAGGTTATGCTTAGTAACAAGCAACCCCAGAATCTCGAGAACGAAGACTTACTTCTTACTCACATTGCTTGCTGGCTCAGATAGACAGTACATTTCTGGCTCTGATATGCATGTCTTTTTCATTTTGAATCCAGGACAAAGACATGCCCACTCTCTGGGACAAACAGCTCATTGGCTAAAGCAACCCAAAGGACCAAGCTGGGGTGACAGTGAAGAAGGAATACACTCTTTTTTAAAGAAGGACAGCAAATAATTGATAAGCATGTTCTACCACAATATATATAGAAGCATTTTTAAATGTAAAAGAAAATAATAACTTTTCTTCTTTTTCTCTCATTGAGTGAAAAAGTGACTATCACTCTTCTATTTCTGCTACTAATTCAAGCTATTGAAATCATTCTATGCAGATACATTAAATGCTACTTACCTTGAACACTCAATAAATGATATTAATGAAGTGCTAAGATTGGGTAGAAATCTAAGTGTCTTCTCTGCAAAGATTTTGGAGAGTAGAGATTACCATTGGGAGTGGGTTAGTTTCTATCACTTACTAGGCAGATGAAGAATAGTGAAAGGGTTCAGAGTGCAGTTTCTAGAGTCAGAATCCTAGGAGGTCAAACATGGCTTTAGCAGTTCCAGTTGAGAGGCTTAAGCCTCAATTTTCTCATCTGCAAAATAGAATTAATGACAGTTCCTCCCTGTAATAAAAAAAATCCATGTAAATATCTGAGCACCATGCTCAGCAAGTGTTCTTACAACTGTAGTGATTGTTTTCCTCTAGTCACTCATCCAATAAAAATTCACTGTCTACTTTGTATTAGACACTGTGCCTGGCACTAAGGGTACAGGGATGAAAGGCATCATCTTGGCCTTCAAGGCGTTTCTAGTTTTATGAAGGAGAAGAGAAAAATAATCAGGATAAATTGCTGGATGGATAGATGATGGAGTGAATATAGAAGAAAACTGTGTGAAAAAAAAAGCACATCTAGGTTGAGAAATCAAAATGTTTATAGACTGAAGAAAATACATCAATAGAAGGAGGAATTCAGGATACCATAATGTTTTATGCACTCAAAAGCATAGACTACAGAATTTTAGTTTGGGATAATGAAAAGTTCTAGAGATGAACATTGGTGAACTCTACAGTTAAAAATGGTGAAGTGGTAAATATTTTGTTGTGCATATATGCCACATTAAGAAATTTTGTTATATATCATTGAAAGGGGCAAATGGCCCTTGAAAGGTAGATAGTCATACTCTGAAACAGTTATTAAGCAAAAAGCTAACAGAAATATAAATATTCCTTGAGATGGACAAAACAGAATTTGAAGGGCTTAGTGATTGATGAGTTTTTAGTTAAAAAAGAGATGAGATTTCTGGGTGATACTGGAAAGGACTATAGTAGAATCCAGGGCTTGAGAAGGCCATAGAAGGTTGGGACTGAGGAAAGTCAGAATGTAAATTAGTTCCCTGTGAGGGAGTGGGCTGCTGAATTACCCAGATGGTCCAGTTGATGTTAAAAAACTTGTCTCCAGGATGATATAGTGACATCCTTCTTGGCTTCTGTGTCTCCTTATCCTTACCTGTAATGCAGAGGGGTCTTCTAGTGTGATAGAGTAGAGGTATAGAGTCTAAATGACCATGTAAAGCAAAAATAGCACATGGTCAAGTTTATTCCTCAAGATCCCTTGTGGCAATGCCATATTGGTGACATATACTTTGTTTTAATAAGCACAAGCATCTCCAGATTTGGAAGAGAGCACTATTTCTGGGGTTGAGCAGGAGATGATATCATCTACTAGAATCAAAGGACTATGTTCAATAAATTACACATATATATACACACATATACATATAAACATATATATATTATCAAGAGAATCATACTCATTGTAGCCACAACACTTATGACATCATAGACTTATTACAGGAGCTGAGACTGAATGAGGAAGTGGCATATTTTGCATCTGCTTCTTCCACCTCTGATCCACACCCCACCGACACACCCAATTCAGGCTCATTGAATGGAATGGTCAGAATACAGTTATATCATTTTGCATGAAATTATATTATTATTTCACCGAGTTGTTATATTAAATATATGTTAATTATATTCTTGAATGACACAACTCCAATGTAATATATCAAAGTTTTGTCCTTAGCGTCAAGTGATATCAAAAGAGAAAGGTTATTTGTGGGGATAGGTTTTTGGGGAGAAAAGGTTTTTTTGGAGGTAGCTGTTCTATTCTGAAGAATCCAAAAACCTCCACCAATTCTTGTTCAGTTAGTAGGGTCTACTGAATGCAGCGCCTGCTGTTATCTTCCCTAATGGTGCCTGCTCCATGGCCTTGACCAAGGCACTTCAAGGGATGACCAGCATGGAGGAAGAGAGAAGGATGGCAACTAGGGAAAAAAGAAACACCTGGGTGTGCAACAAAGGCTGACTCTGTATGGAGAGAAAGGTGGCCCTGAAGAAAACTAAAAAAAAAAAAAAGTTGTATCATCTTTATATCATATACTTTCCTCTTCAACTAGCATAAGACTGCTTTTCTTTTTCATCCTCAAAATGGCCTTTTCATGCATACATTTTTAGACATTTGGGGCATATATACTGGCTTAAAAATAATCATTTACCTTCTTTTTTTAAAGTTTCAACAGCCTAGAATCCACAGTGGGGAAAACTCATGGTAAGTTGCTCTGGCCTTGGCTTCTGACAAGGTAGGTTTAGAGGGTGCGGGGATTCTGAGTGCTGGTAAAATTCATTGAAATAGTTAAACCAAATGTGGTTCCAGGCTGGGTTATTAGAAAAGTATTAGTTAAGTGGTCATAATACCTTATAATTGATGGTATTTTTCAGTTCCTAAGGGGTTTCCATTTATGTTTCACATCCATGGGGGATTACAGATAGGCTAGGAATCAAAGGTCACACAGAGGCTTCATAGCAGTGAAACAGTCAGAGGCTGTAATAGAGAAAAAAAATTCCAAGTTTAAGATCTTAAAGGTGGAGCCGTTTCAGGTAATGATGAGGTTCAAGGTGTGGTCATGAATCTGGGCGTTAAAGGTGAGTGTAGATGAAGGTCATTGGAGATCACTGAAGTGTGAGGCTATGGGTTTGCAAGGGTCATAAAAATAAGTGTGAACTGAGAAATGGATGGAGTAAAGAGGGAACTAGTAGACCAAGGGGGCAAACTTTCAAAGCACGTGGGGAGGCAATGAAAGTCAGTGGGCGATAGCCACACGGAGAGGGAAGAGCTCACTGAGTGGTGCTGACTTCAAGAGACCAGTTGTGGAAGAATATAGATCAAGGTCAAGGGGTGACAGTGATTGATTTGCCTTATTTTGGAAAACTGTGGAATGGGGAACTCAGATTTTCATCCAGGTTAGGAAGAAAGAAGATGGTCAGAGGAAAAGAATTTTATTGTTCCAGAGGTTATTGACAATGGAATAAAAATTCCCAAGGGAAAGATGCTCAGGTGATGATAAAAGCAAACAACTGCAAACAGATGGGAGGTGGCAGGAAATTAGGTTTAATTGATGAAGACATCTGAATGTGGATAGTTTCCAGGTTTGTTAATTCGAAGTTCCAACCACATCATTCAAGAACACATGTCGTTCCTATTTCCCCTTTTGCTACATTTACTGTTTGGTTTGTTCTCAGCTTAATTCTCCTTACACAGTGGAGAAGAAAGTTGTATTAATAGTACCCAAATCCTCCAGGTATTTTAGGAGGCTACATCCAGAAGAGAAAGGCCAGTGTCCCTTCTGGTTGTCTGTATCAACAAGGAAACGTTTACCTGAAGCCCTTGGACTTCTTCTCACGTCATCATTGATTACACTGGCGTTGCATGCCTGTTCCTAAACTACAGACTGGTACGGAGAATGAGGTCACCGTCATTGGACTGTAAAGCAGCTTCCCAGGATAGACTATATAGTACATAAAGAAAATGAAGTTCTATTAACAAAGAGAGATTGTTGAATAGGCAACCAACAGCATTAAATAAGTAAAAAACTCTATACAAAAGTATTATTACAACTGATTACATTTACATTTGTTATCCATTGTACAAATATAATTTGTAGGCTCCTTCAATTTGGCCTATGCTCCCATTACTTCACTAAAATTCCTTTTGTAAAGTCACTAATGATCTCCTTGTTACTTAAACTTCCAGATCCCTCCCAGAACCTATCTTCCTTGATTATTCAGCATCGATTGATAATTCCTGAGATAATTTTTTTCTCTTGGCTTCTGATTCATCATACCCTTCTGCTTTTCTTCCTCCCTTTCAAGTTACTTTTAAACTTTCACTCTTTGCTTATTCTATACCAGTGATTCCCAACCAGGGGTGATCTTGGCCCCCAAGGCTATATTTGGCAATGCCTGGAGACATCCTTGGTTGTCATAACTGAGGGGGTGCTACTAACATCTAGTAAGTAGAGGCAGGGATGCCACTAAACTTTATACAATGCACAGGGCAGGCCCCACTGCAATTATTTGGCTCAAAATATCAGCCAAGCCAAAGCTGAGAAATCCTGCCTGTTAGAGTGGTTGGTGATGTGGGCTGTAAAAGAATTCACAAAGAGAAGAAAGTGCAGAGAGTAAAGGGTTATTTTTACTTTCCCAAGAGAGGGGAAGTGCTCGGTGTGAGATGGACACCAGCACAAGCACGGAGGGGTTTACAACAAGGAGGTGAGGGGATAGCTATCACATCACCTTTGATAGGATGTTTTCATCCCAAGATTCAGGGAGACTAACCAGTCTATCGCTGGCCGTGAAGGTGGGTGAGGAGGAGAATCTGAGGTGGGCGAGGAGGTTTTATTTTTACTTTCCCAAGAGAAGGGAAGCACTAGGTGTGGAAATGGAAATGCACCAGCACCAGCACTGAGGGGTGGGGGCCGTGAGTTTTTCTTGGTAATGGTGTGGTTGTAGAGCAGGATGTTTCAGTTAGTCTGCAGCTTGTTTCGATGTTATCTTTGTGTGCAGGGTCCAGTGGTCTTTGTGGTCTGGTTTGCCCTGTTTCATGGGTTCTGAGTGCCTCTAGCCTTCAGGGCACTTCCAGTAGTTTTCTGGTCCTGAGGATAAAGGCTCATAAAACAATTAGGGTCAGTCATGCTTGGGGGGCCAGCTAGCTCTGGGAAAGAGGGTATGAGAAAGTGGCTTTTGTCCTATTACTGCCTACACTAAGCTTCCTCTAATAGAGCTCTTTAGGGATTAGTTTCGAATGTTCTCTTCTCATTCTACCTTCTCTCTTCTCAGATTATCTGATTTTTTCCTGCAGAGTATTAAATATTATTTATATAACACCAAACCCTAATTATATATTTTCAGACTAGATCTCTTTTTTCAGTTGCAAATCTGGATGTTTAACTATTTATATGAAAGTTTCCTTTGCCTAGAAGATTTGATTCCTTACTCTCCGATTCATTGATATCTATTCTGTTCATCCTGCAGGACTCAGGGGACACGTTGTCTGTTCAGGCAGGTCTGTCTTCGTGCTCCAGGCCACTAGGTGCCCTGTAACACTTCACTCACAGCACCTTGAACTTTCACTTTCTACTACTTACAGCAATTTTAATTATATATTTAGTGTGTGATTTCTTTGTTTAATATTTTCCTGCTCGGCATAGTTTGTAAGTTCCCCGAAGACTAATTTGTTCATAACTATATCATGAATGTCTATGTAGTGTCCTGTAGAAAAGTATGTAAACATTTATTGAATGATCATGATGAGTTAGAAATCTTTGCTTTCTCAAATCTTCTCTTTCACCTTCACTTTTGATGTCATACTTTCCAAAAAAAGAAAGTTTTATCATTTTCTCACTTGTGTTCCTAGATGGACAATGACAAGCAGAGAATACTGAAGTTGCTGAAGTGGAAGCTGGGGAATTGTTTGGGTTCCCATAAGCTCAGTGCCTTTTTTTTTTAGGAATTCTTTTATTTTTTAGATTTTATTTATTCATTTTTAGAGAAGGGAAGAGAAGGAGAGAGAGGGAGAGAAATATCAATGTGTGGTTGCCTCTCATGCACCCCGTACTGGGGACCTTGCCCGCAACCCAGGCATGTGCCCTGACTGGGAATAGAACTGGCAACCATTTGGTTCGCAGCCGATGCTCAATCCACCGAGCTACACCAGCCAGGGCTAAGTGACTTTTTATCACACACTTATACGTGATTGACATCTGTCATTCAGAATGATCAAAAATGACTCTGTGCCACAAACATTAATCCACAAAGGCTGAATGCCAAGGTCCTTTCGAATATAAGCTCATGAAAATTATGCATTTACCTGCAATAGGCCAAAACATATGTAGACTAAATAAATACGTACAAATTTTCTTTGCTTTCTCTTGTCATCGTATCACTTCAGTTTGATAATATAAATTATTTCACATTGATCAGAAGAGTCTGTCTATCTAAATATATGTGCATATATAATATATATTTATATTATATAGTAAAACAAATCTATTATTACTAACAAATTCTAGTGATTTAGCATAAAAGATTGTCACTATATAAAGTCAATGGTAGGTGGTTTCTTTCTGGCGGGGTAGGGGTGGAATGTCGGCATGTACACATGTACGGCTTTACAGGTAGCAACATCTTCACTTGGACTGGAAAAATCAAGGGGAAAGAGTTGTACCAGTCTTTCAGTAGCTTCCACTGATCCATTAAACTTAAAATAGGTTAATCTCTAAAGGCAGTTAACTTGCCGGACACAGCAATTACAGTGAAAGATGGCAAGCCCAAGACATCCCTTTAATGGAAACCTACCTCCCAAAATAGCTCCTTGCATAATTTTAGTTCTCATTCTTTGCAGGCTGGCATCTCCATCTCTGCTGCCAAACAGTTCAATGCTGACTTGTTCTTGCCAGAAAAGGCAGAGAAAAATGAGTTTCTGAACTTTGCAAGATGTTCATCTGGAAAGAAGGCAAACTTAGGATACCATGAAAAACATTAAAATGCTTTTTTTTTTGAATGAGAGATATGTGAAACCCAGGACAATAGAATATGGTTTAGATGACATGTACAAAAATGACTGATCCAGGAGCAGTTAGTTTGAAGGGACTATACCATTGCTTAGACCACATAGCTCCAATTTACTCAAAGAATCAAAGTCAAAACAAATTATTTTTTAAGTTTTTTTTAGGAAAAATTTATTCTGAAACAAAATCCAGCAGATTTGATAAGAGGAATTAAAGTTGAGTTCATATTTAAGTAGCAGACTTCAAAGAAGTTTCATAAGCTATGTGGAGAATGAGTATAATGTATATCCATTCATTCTTAAAACTAACATTTATTGAGAACTGCTTATAGAGCAAAATGTACAATTTGCTTCCAAAGATTTAAGGAATATCAAAACTGAAATGGTAATTTAGAAATAATCAGATGCTAGCCTCCTCCCTGAAGAAACTGAGAACTAGAGAGAAGATATGGTATTGACTTGTCAGCCAGTCTGTCTTAAATAGTTACTAAAGTAGACTGTTTTTCTCCTAAAACATTTCACAACAGGCCTAATCAGGTAGCAGCGATGTCTTAGTGAATGTAGTTGCTCTTCAGAGCCTCTCAGAGTTGTGTGCATTCTCACTGCACTGCTGGGCGCTAACCTCCTCGGGAGCATGTCTGTTTGTTATTCTGCAGGACGCTGAGCAAGACCCATTGCTTAAGGCTAGTACTCCCTGTGGAGTTGGATTGGAGTTCTCTGCTTGCTATAAAAGGGTATGTAGGTTTTGGTTGAATGTATTTTTAATATTTTGAGGCTTTGTGAAAGTTTAAATATTCTAAAGTTATGTAGATATGAATATTGCAATTACATAAAATAGGTGATTATAAATAACTTACCTTTAAATAAAATACAAGGTCTGACAGTCAAATCTAAGATTAAATAGAATGCTTGATTTTGTTCTCGATTTGTGATTCTCTATTCTCTTCCAATTCTTCATTTACAGGCCAAGTACTATACTGTTAGCCAATAACTGTATATTTTATATTTAGCACATATCATTTTGCTAGAGCTCCTAAATATCACTTACAACTTTCCGCAATCTGACTGTTTCTTATCAATTTTTGACCCATAATTACTTTCTAACACCCCTTGTTGTTTAATCAGAATCTGTCTAGATGAGGCAGTTACATTGCTGCAAAGCTCTTTAATCATTCCATTGAATTAATGTAATTACAGGCTCAGTGCATCAGAATTTTCATCCAGGAGGGTGTGCAAACTTCCACTGCGTACTTAGTGTCATCTTTTTGAAAGCTATTAAAGAGAGAGATTTCCAACTTGTGAATCTATTAGTATTGTCACCACTGGCTGAACATGGAAAATAATATAAATCTTGAGTGCTTACGGTATGCCACAAACTGTTCTAAGTCTTTTGCTCATTTGTTCATCACAACAATCCTTTGCTGTAAGTATTATTATTATCATCATTTTACAAAGAGGAAACTGAGGCAGAGAGAAGTAGAATAACTTGCTCAAGGGAATAGCTAATAAATGGTAGTGTCAGTAACTAAACATGCAGTTTGACGTGAGAGCCTACACTCTAAACCATTAAAGCTCATGAATGACACAAAATTTGCAGTTAATTTTTTAATCTTCATCAGAGGGTAATTTTTTATTACTTTTAGAGACAGAAGAAGGAGGAAAGAGAGAGAGACATTGATGTGAGAGAGAAACATCGACTTGGTTGCCTTCTTATACATGCCCTGACCTGGAACCAAACCTGTAACACAGGCATGTGCCCTGACTGGGAAATGAACCCTCAACCCCTTGGTCCATGGATGATGCTCCAACCAACTGAGCCATACCAGTCAGGGCTGCCTTGAATTTTTGAATAAAATTACATTTTAATGAAATTTTTACCACTTTCTTAAATAAGCCATTTAAGTTCCACTATACCTAGACAGAATATGTGCTCAGAAGAAAACATCAATTTGGCAGTCTGCTTCTAAACCTCCATATGCAGTAAGGGTTATTAACAGCAAAACTTTGTGATACTATTCTGGGTATTCTGCTCAGGAAATACCAAAAGCAAATTCCTCATCCATGTGGTCTTAAAAATGATAAGCTCTAAGGCATATACCAGTGACTTAAAATACAGGTTCAATTTTTTTTCTTAAATCAAGGTTCAAACTTATCACCATGCAGACCATAGCCGAAATGTTCTCTGTCACTCCCAAGGCGTGATTATAACAGCTGACAGGGACAACATCAATGCTTCTTTTCTCATTTTATGAGTGTGAAGCTTCATGGATTACTGTGTGGGAACCAGGCAAGCACAGTTTTCACCTAGGGTGGGGAGGTAAGATTATTCCCACCAGCTGGGAGTGGTTTCCAAAGGACATTTCACCACCAGACTCCTGCTGTCCGTGACTTGTTTGTGTGAGAATACCAGCGCCAGGCAGTGCCAAAGGCCCTCTGCTTAGCAGTATAGTTGGGCTTACCATTTACCAATTGGTGTGGGGCATAATCCAATCTATCTTGCTTATTAAATTAGTTTAGGTTTTGTCATTTTTATTGTTAGCATGATAAGCTGCAAAAAGAGAGACTTTGAATCATTATTCTTTTAAAAGCTACCACTAATACTTAATATTACCAATCAATGAATAGACTTTTTCCATTGTTTCTTGACTCCATGAAAACAAGGTATAGGAGTTTAGGCATCTTCATTTATTCCTTCAAACCCAAATATTTTTCTGCAGTTTCATACGGGAAGACTTGAGTGTGCTAACAGGCACAGGGCCTGGTGGTCGCAAAGGCTCACGCAATTTCCCGAAGGGATCTGTCACATGCCATGCGCCTTGCTGAGGGTTCACATCATTTTTTTTCATCTTTTAAAGAATTTTTGCTATCAGCAAAGCACTAGGCTCTGGGCCTGGGAGGGAACATACAAATGAGAAATGAGACAGAATCCGTACAGCAGAGGATGTGCACACAAAGGACTCAAGAATT
Organism: Micronycteris hirsuta; assembly: GCA_004026765.1. Lineage (NCBI taxonomy): Eukaryota > Metazoa > Chordata > Mammalia > Chiroptera > Phyllostomidae > Micronycteris > Micronycteris hirsuta. Next base: position 32,599 of record PVJI01015982.1, read on the forward strand.
TGCTTGCGTCTCAGATTTGGAGAAAGCTCATTCTCAGAGCAGCCAATGCAAAAGAAACTTACATTTATTGGACACCTAACACGTGATGTATTAGTTTGCTCAGGCTGCCGTAATAAAGTGCCACAAACTGGGTGGCTCAGCCAACAGAGATTTACTGTCTCACAACCTTGAAGGATAGAAATCCAAGATCAAAGTGTCAGCAGGGTTGGTTTCTTCTGTAGCTTCTCTCCTTGGCTTGTAGATGGCTGTCTTCCAGCTGTGTCTTTATGTGATCTCTGTGTGTGTGTCCTAATCTTTTCTTATAAGGACACTAGTCAGATTGATTATGGTGCATACCTATGACCTAATGTTAACTTAATTACTGTGTTAAAGTCTATTCCAAATATCCATTCTGAGCTATCAGGGGTTAAGCCCAACATGAATTTTTTTTCCCTGATATTTTTCTAGGACTTTTACTTTAATCAATCTTTTTTTAAAGTGTACTTTATTGATTAGGCTGTTACAATTGTCTCATTTTTTTCCCCTTTTCCACGCTCTGCCTGGTATCCCCCTTCCCTCCAGCAATCTGCCCCTTCTCAGTTCATGTCCATGAGTTGTAAGTGTAAGTTCTTTGGCTTCTCTCTTTCCTGTAATATACTTAACATCCCCCTGTCTATTTTGTTCCTACCAATTATGCTTCTTGATCCCTACATCATTTCCCCCTCCCCCTGCTTCCCTCTCCCAGGTGATAACCCTCCAAATGATCCCCGTACCTATGATTCTATGCCCGTTCTGGCCCGCATGAATTTTGGGGGGGATACAGTTCAGTCCATAAGCTGCATCAAATTTTTTGTATGTACTATTATCTCATTTACTCCTTCACCTTCCCCTCAGGAAAAATGATATTACTGTCATTTGCAGATAAACAAATTGGAGAAGTAGAATAGAAAACTGCAAAAATCTGGGACTTTCTAATGGAACGTGTCTTGCCACGCAGGCTATGTGACCTTGTTTAAGTTATTTTAACTCTGAGCTTTACCAGAAAAAAGGGGATGAATTTTGTTGAAGAATCAGCCTGCTATAGCAAGACAATATTACATGTCTGCAGTTAGACAAAGAAGGTAAATGTCCCAACTAATCAAGGGATCCTTAATGTTTTAAATTCCTGGATGAATACTTGACCACTTTATACATCTGAAATGTTTTACTGGACAAATATTGAGTCCCTTTACAATGTATGTTGTCAATGAAAAGCCTTTGTGAAATTCAGTAACTTATTAATACAAGGTCCACCATCCCCATTCACAGCAACTCCCATGAGGTTTCCTCCCCACATCTGTGTCATGAGATGAATCCTTCTGGATGGGCAAGTACGATTATTTCTTGGAGGAGATATCTGCTTGAACTTGTATGTAAGCAAAAGCCTGAGATTATAATGAATTAACAATCTGGGGACTGATGACCTCTCTTTTCCCACTGGTGGTACTTCTCTCTTATCGTTCTCCACTCCTTTTTTAAAAAAAGATTAACTTACTTTTAATTCTGAGTGTGTCAACTTATTACACCACAAATATCCTACTTCTTTGTATTGTGCTGACTAAATGAGATAATGTGGGTATAGAACATTGCATAGAACATTCTCAATATTTAGAATATATTAATAAATGGTGGAGGGAGCAGCTGGTGTCCTCAGATATAATCCTTTTCATTCCTATTTAGAATCTTTGATTTCAGAGCTGAAAACTTTCAATAGCTGCTCTTGCTAATGTTTTGTTAATATTTCTGAAATAATGAAAGTTTTTAATGTGATAACCCTATTTGCTGATAAATATTACACACAAAAGCTTTGAGTAAGATTTATAAGAAGCCTAATTATTGCATGAATTTTTAAACTTCTGATTAAAACAAAGTACCATGAAACTGATTACTTCCTGTAAAAATGAGCAACTACCTTTTCTGACATCAGCCTTTAAAAAAAGAATTTGTTGTATTTATTTGTGAACACTTTTCCTGAAATTAACATTCTTCCACTGTCTGTTAGTGGCAGTGATGAGCTCTGAGAATTAAAATTAAATGCTAAGTGCTCTCAAGAGGACCTTCCATGGCTTGCTAAGAAAGGTGTTTTCTTTCCCTAAAAACTTCAAAATTTTCATGAATATTTTAGTTAGGTTTGTTTTTCTAATTGCCATCTGCCTTTATGATGGAAGCTGTGAAACGTTTCCATTACACTTTAGATTTGTATGGAAGCTTGGTAGAAAATATATTTTCCAGTGAACATCAGAAACGAATGTGGAATTATACCAACTATACTGCAGTTAATATCTGTCCGGGCCTTTACTCTGCTCTCATAAGGGTATAAGTTTACTGACAATTCTGAAGACAAATGCATGTGGGGCTAAACCAATTAATATGCATACCTTTCCTTCCACCTTCTACATTCTTCTAGCTGGGTTAATAATTACATTAATAGAGATATTTTAATAGGAGAAAATCAAATTTTAATACATGGAGAATTAACATAAGCACGAAAATTCCGATGGCACTGAGGCAACATTGAGTATGTATGACATTTTGGACAAAGGAGAAAGTGGGGAGGGAGGACGCAGGGTGTTAGGTTTCAGAAGTGAGGATGGGTGACTTACAAGTCCTTGGGGAAGAGCTGCTCATACATGGCAGGGAAATTCTTGCTGGGCAACTCAGAAACTGAGGGACACTGAGGGTATCTAGCTAACAAGCACCTGCTTGAGGCACTCTGTTTACCGTCCTTAATTCAAATTAGGCTAAGGCAACATCCAAAGGTTCCCTTCCTAAAGTAGGTTTTCTGTCTAAATCTTCTAGGGAGCAAGGGGGAAGGATGTGGATCAAAGCTTCTTTCTGAGTCTTCTTTCTAAATAAATAGCTTGAAATCAATATTCCAAAAATTCAGCTTCAGGATGGCAAAACTTTGGTGTATCTTTAACCACACATTTGGTCATGATTTTATAAATTTTATAAAAATTAAGTTACTTGATTATTGCAAATGGTAAGATCATCCTAACACTTTTTTGTAATAAATTGCTTTTTGTAAAGTATCTGAATCCTATGGAGTCTTTTGTACTGCTTGGTAGTGCTACTATTTAAACAGTATTCTCCCTTTTTAGAATTAGAGCTAAAACATTTTAAAAAGCAGGATACAAAATATTGCAGTATCTCATTATGAGGTTGTGGTTTACTTTAAAAAATGTGTTTATTGATTGTAGAAACAAGTAAAGATAATAATTGAAGGGCTGTCCATTCCGGAACAGCTGAGACAGGAGGCTGGAGGGGGCTGTTTGCAGGAAAGTGTAGGGGACAAGGGCCAAACAGTTGGCCATCTGGACTGGAAAGAAGGTACTGCCCAAGGTGGCATTTTGTAAAGTACTCTCTTGATTTGTTTCACAAATTAAAAAAAAAAAAAAAGACTTTAAAAAGTGTTTACCTAGCCAGCTTTATTTTAATGCTAATTTTGAGTGGGGTAAACAGGACGTTTTGATGTGTAATGCTGTTCACATGCATGATGAGTTCAGGCTGGGTGTGAGCTTTGAAAGAGGAATGTCTGTCATGTGCCGGGTGTGATGGCTTTAATGGGGGAGGTGCCTCAGTTCTCTATTCCATTAAAGCCCCACCAAACAAGAACAAAAGCAAGATACTTGTTTTCTATAAGGATGGAAAAATATGGATCGTTGTAAGTAGAATCTCAAAAAGAACCGCTCAGAGGAAGAAACCTGGGGGCCAAGATCACATATTCTTTGACAAGAAACAATAAAAAATGGAGCATCTGATATTTAGTGATTGTCAGAAATTATTCGGATTTTCTAATTACTAGAAGTAATAGGAATAGCTACTTTTTATTGAGCAACTTGCCTGCCAGGCTCCTCACTTGCATCGTCTAATATAATTTCCCTAACAATTGTATGAGGTAGGCATTATTACCAACTCTGAAGACTTAGAAGCTGAATACCTGTGCCAAGGTTCTTCAGCTTTTTAGGGGTACAGCCCAAACTTTAACCCCACAGAAGTTCCTTACCACACTGTCTGTTTTCATTTTACTTTTTTCTCCCTTTCTTTATGCTTTGGTATATGGCATTATGAATAATTTAATGACCATCAAAAACAACAACAACCAAAAAGGGTATTTTACCCAAATGAAAAATAATTTGATACATAAGTAGTTTCTACATATTAGATTTCTTAAGTAGCAAGTCCATTTTAAAATTTTGACCTAAAAACATGTCTTTAAAACATAAGAAATGTTCTCACATTATCTAATTCTTTATAGAAATTATAACTAACACAGTCTTAAAATTGGGGAGTAAAAAAAGAGACACTGGTCTTCTTGCTGAAAAAAAAAAGGTATATTATACCATTGTTTGAAAAAGATGTCACTGTGACCATTCTCTGAGGGGCACGAGCTATCTAGATATTTTATACTTAATCAATCCCTTATTACCTGCTTCATAAGGGCTGAGATTTTCAGCTGGGTTTAAGTATTAAACAGCAGTTGCCTGCCTCTTTTAGTCCTCATTCTGGATTCAAGTCATGGGGGGGGGGGCGGTTAATGATATTCATCTGTTACCACTTTTGGTTTAACCAGCTAATGACTTTTCATGTTTATGTTTTTATCGTTTATGTTTTATCGGTTCTTCTCGCCTCCTGGAGAATGCCGAGGAGGTCAAAGCACTGGAGGTAAGAAGTCGCTTCACCAGTGCCAGTACACTGTGTTTTAACCAATGACACATCTGTCCCACCTGGTGAGAACCAAACTGCTGAAAACTTCCAGTGCTTTTTAAATTGACAAACACATTTACAAAACAATACCCTTGAAATGGCTCTCAGAAGCACATCATTGTCTTTATGTGGAGAGTGATTTAGAGTAATTAAGTATAGTAGTCAGTGGGACACAAGATGGAAAATTACTAGAATAAATCGAATACATTTTCTCATTTGGAAAAGAGAACAGACACCTTCGGTGATTAGGGCCCAGTGCCTTCAAGAAGAGACAATTGACTCTGTCAATTTGTTTCCAAAAAAAGATATTTAGTGATGCAGTGCCCTGTGTTGCAATTCAACATACAGCACTTTGTCAACTGCTTGATGTAAATGACAGATGTTTAATCTTAATGGTGCTGCAGAACACACTTTGTTAAGAAGGCTACAAACCAGATGTTCACAATATTGTTTGTTAGAGAGAAAGAGAGGAAAAATGTCTTTTCACAATGCTGTGGGTAGAAAGAAAAAAGTCTGTCGGAGTAGTTAACAGACGACACGGAGTTTGTACGCAGAAGCAGGGTTCCAAACTACATTTATGTTCTAAAACTAAGATAACCCACCGCAAGTTAGGGTTTTCTGGAAGTTCAAAAGATCAAGTCCACCGCGCTTATGACTTCCACATTATTTTGAGTAAGTGAAATGTGAGTGTTTCTGTGGTCATAACACAGAGATGGTAAAAAGCTCAGCATTTACAGCTGCGAGGGCAGTAGGTGACAGAGAGCAAAGGAATCTCATACCTTTTCATCTGTAACCACCTGCTTCTCCCCTAGTCCCCTGGGGTAAAACAAACGTCCCTTAATCTGTTTCCCTGACCCAGCAGGCTATAGGTAGGGAAGTGTAAAGTCACAGCTGTTACTTAAAAATACAAAAAAAAAAAACAAAAAAACAAAAAAACAAAAAAAAAACAAAAACCCAAAAACCTACAACCAAACAAAAAAACAATCAAAGTTCTGAAATTCATATAAATATGAGTATTTAAATACCAGGTACGTCTGCCTACTTACTCGGTTCTAGCTCTATATTATGTCACCACTCAACCTTTTTTTCCTCTTCAAAGCGACTTCTGAAGTTCATTTCAACCAGATTTCTCTTGTACAAAAAGCGGGACAGGTACCTCCTAGCCTGGGCCCTTGTCCATGGGAACCTCCAAGTATTTTTTAATTACCTGATTTAGGAAAAAGGGACTACCTTCATGGCCATCATCCTTTCCTGCTTTCTGTCCACTCATCACTGCCTAGTAGCTCAGGCATATGAAGCCCTTTGAAAGCTTTATTCTGCTTATAATGTAGGGCACCATATCTATAAGGCAAGACACAGGATCAATTCAACCCTTGCAAATATTTCTTTTTAAAAATATATCAGTATAGGCTAGGTTATGCTGTGATATCAACCAATCCCAAAATGTCAGTAGCTTAAAACAACTCATGTCTGTTCCGAGAGGCAGCATGGACTGATCCTCCAGAACCCGTGCAGATGAAGTAGCCACTGGCAGCTGTGCTAGAGAGAAAAAGACAGTCCTGGAGGATTTTGCACTAACAGTTAAATTCTCAGTTCAGAAGTGACCCGTCATTTCTGCTTGCAAAGCATTGAACAGAACTAGTCACACGGTCTAACCCAGTACCAGGAATGGGAAGAGAAAAAAGAAGTATTCTGCAAACAGCAGGTAATTGCTTTAACAGAAAGAAATCATGGGTAGAAAAACCATTGAGCACTCCCACCTCTATTCGGACTGTGAATTAATGTCTGCTGTCTTTCTGTGCAGTGCTCAGAAATGTAAATATCTGCTCTGGTAAGCATGCATGATCATTAGACCCTTATGCTTTTCTGTAATGAACACTAAAAAAAAAGGAACAGAAATGTTGTTCTTATGAATATTTAACTTTACATACTTTAAGACATCTCAATGGCTATAGGCTGACAGGACTACTTCCTATACTCTATGGGCATTTAGATAAAATGTATTGGAAGAAATCTCAAAAGATTTTTTTAAATCTAGCTAAAATTTTCACCTTTTTTCCTGTGGAAAGTTCATAATTTTGTTTCACTATTTAATTTCTTAAAACTGGTATGAAATCCATAAAAATTGTCAGAAGAAATCATGAGAATTAAAAAAAATAATACACTGTTACATGAAAATTGACTCAGCTCTTCTGCATAATCCCTACTGGGTTAAAATGCAAATTATACTTTCACTTG